>JTLS01000674.1:0-14994 GCA_000826855.1 Basidioascus undulatus
GCTCCATCTCGCCCCCCTCCTGCCACCTCTCCACCCTCCCCCTTGCCCTGTTGCGCACCCCAACGCACCTCCAAAGAACTGCAATGCGTTCCCTTGCCATGTCAATGCTGCCCGCCATCGCTCTACTGCACATGGTAGCCGCGCAACAGTCAACAAAGGCTCCCCCGCAGGGACCCACTTGTTACCTCTGCCCGACCGCCGCGTTGGCGTTCGCGGAGTACACGTCGAGCGGCGAGTACTTGCTGTGCCAGTACCTCTCGGAAACGGGCGGGCAGAGAGCGTGCGCTTACAGCAAGGTGCGGTCGTTTGATTGCCTTTCGAAGTGGAGAGGGCGGGGGGCAAATTAAGAAAGCGGTTGCTGAGTGACGTGGTCGTGTGCACAGGTGACGGGCGAGCGAGTCGCCGGATGGGAAGACTGCGCGCCACCTATTGAGAGGGTGTGGGAGCAGGGTGTGTGCCCGTACGGCGTCCCGATCGTTTGAGCGCGGGGTGGAAACAGGTCGGTTAGCACAGGTACTGCTCAGGAATCAGTAGCAGGCCAGCCCAGGAGTCGTCGAGCAGTGGTCATTATGTCAATTGATGAGTGCGTGACTAGGATGCGAGGAAATGCAGCGTAAACGGACAACAGCACAAGAAAAGACGTGTGCGGTAAGGTCGAAGGAAGCATCGCGAAAGAGAGAACACGGTCCCGTAAGAGGCAGACGATGCCCGGCTGGACGAACAACACCCATCGGCCCATCAGCCCCTCCACGCCGTCGCGCTCCGCCACGCCGAGGCAGTCGTGATCCTCCTCGCCTGCAGCACCCATTCCCCCATTAGCAAAGCCCAGCCTTGTCCCTGCGTAAGAGAGGTGCAAGCGCACCTGTTCCAAACTGATAGCATCGTGCCTGAACCCGATCCCGTTCGCGCCGGCCCCTCCGCCGCTGCCGCCCTCATCGTCCTCGTCATCATCGTCATCCAGCATGCTCGGCGCTGCCGTGCTCCGATATGCCGCACGCTCGGGTTGACTCGGCAGGTGCTGCACGGGCGTCGCGAACACGGAGGCGCCCGCGCCCGCGGGTGCGCCGGTGAACGCTGCGAAGTCGGAGATGATCTTGCGCGAGGGCGGGGAGGCGGCGGATGCGCTTGGCCGGGGAGGGACAGGCGGGCCGCCGGGGGACGGGGTGCTGGAGCTCGCGGAGCCGGCGCGGGCGTAGAGGGAGGAGGAGGGGGTCGAGTAGCGCGAGGCGAGGTAGCGCTCGGAAAAGCGTGAGCCCGTTACCTATAGATGGCGACGCTCAGCCGTCCTCAATGGACAGATGGGCAGATGGGGGAACAGACGAACCCGTTTGGTCTGGGACCGACCCTCCTCCACCGAGCCCGCCGTGCTCCACACATGCACATTGTGTCGGGCCTCGTCCGAATCGCTGCGCCACCATATGTTCAGCTATGAGCATCACCTTGCATCAGGACTCGGCCAAGACGGCCAGGCCGTGCTCACCGATAGATGTTATCCACGACCACCTTCTTGGTGCTTTCGTTCCGCAGCATGAGCGTCTCGTGCAGCGCCTTCGCGACGTCGTCGACGCTCTCCTGCCCGCTGTGGATGCGCTGCCCGACAGCCTCGCCGACCTCGCGAATGAGGCGCTCCACTGTGTCCCGGTATGGTCCGTGAGCCTCGGAAGACTCCTCTTAGCGCAAAAGCGACTGACTGTCCATCTGCTCCAGCGCCGACCCGACAATGGCATGCGCCAACCTGCAATCCCGCACGCAAACGTAAGCAGTTGAAACGAAGTGGAATGGAGTAACACGTACAGGTTGGCCGTCGTCAGCGGCAGCATCATCCCACCCGTCAAGTCCGCGAGCGCGCGGAAGAAGTCCGTCGCGTGCTGGTATCCGCTCAGTGCGGGTTCGCAAGCGACGACGAACTGGAATGCGCATCACCCATCCCGCCCGCCACTCAGCTCCCAGCTGAACTTCTGACGCCCAGACACTGCGCGCGACGCACCAGCGTGATACCCCTCGACGCCATCACCCTCACAAGCTGCAGCGGGTCGGCGCCGCACGGGCTGCCATTCGGGAATCCTGTCGCACCGCCACCTCTCCAGCTTCAGCCTCGCCTTATCCCACCCCACATGCGGCTGAGAATGAAGGGAGGGAGAGGGCGGCGCACCGTCCCCGTACTCCCCGATCCCGTGCGGCGGCGCATCCGCAACGAGGACGGCCATCTTGCTCGCGCCCTGGCGCCAGGGCATGTTCTCGAGCGCCTCGCGCAGCGCGGCGGTTACGGCCTCAGGCCCGTCGCCGCCCCCCGAGGCATACAGTGACGTGAGATTCTCGCGCATCGTGTTGACGTCCGAGGTGAAGCCGAAGTTCTTGAGGATGTCTGAATTCACCACCGTCGCCTCATTAAGTTTTGTAGAGAAATAGATAAATGAAATGAGACTAACAAGAATGATCTTGGGGAGGGTGATCGCTACCAAGCCCGGCACCGGATGGGTAAGCACTCCGTGCATATCACAGCAGACAGGATGTCCCTCGACTCACCGGTAGGCGATGAGCCCAATCTGCAGTGCAGACGGACTGGACAGCTTCTCAGAGGCGATGATGTTGTCGCAGATCTCCTGGATGTTCTTGGTCGCGGCCTGCGCCACCTCACCTTTCAGCAACCGCGACCCGCTTTCCCCGGAAGCGTGCGGGACGTACAGCGAGATAGGACCCCATTGAGCCCGTGGAGTCGAGGATGAAACAGAGATCGCTGGTAGGCCAGGTAGGTGGGTCAGTAACAACGCTTGAAGCCAACCAGATCGACATGCCGTAGCACTGCTGCTCGAGGGTCACTATCCTTCGCCTCGTGCACACAGCCAGCGCCATCAAACACCAAGCGTCCCCTCGCCGAAGCACCGCTCCCCTCGACCGCTCCCATCATATCCGCCAGCGCCTTTCCCAACCACGCCCACGCATCCCAACTTCCCGCCCGCCAAGGCTGTGCGTCATCTCCCCTCCCCTCCGCAAACTCACATCGTGTTCTCGTCGAGACCCATACCCATTTCAGCCGGCCCCGCACTGCTCGGAGCGTACGCCGTGTGCGCCTCGACCTGCACGGGAGGCGTGGGCGTGTCCGACGCCTGGTCCACCACCCGCCATCCATCCATCCGGAAGTCAGCTCAGCTCAGCCTCAACTACCTCGCGGCTTCGTTCTGAGAACGCACCATGACCCAGTCGTCCATGATGGCTTTCAATCAGGGTTAGTAGCAGCTAGACCTGTAATATAAACCTAAAATTCGGGATGTAAGAATGAGGACAAGGAGGCGGTGAGCTGTCTAGATGGAGAGAAGGGCAAAGAGCGACGGACGGCGAGCGAGGACCGATTCCGACGCGTGCCCTTGCCAGTCGAGCCGGTCCGTGCTCGAGCAGTGTTATCACAATCCCTTGAAACCCTGCCTTCTGCTCTGGCGATTCACACTTCACACAGCACGCTGTACATCCATTAAGGTCTGCATTGTGTTGCATGTAGTTCAGATGTAGAGGGGAGGCAGACTACGGAAGACGGCACTTCCGTGGCCCACTGCGTCATCTTGCCTTTTTCCCACGCTCGCTTGATCACATCTACAAAAGAGACGGCAGGCAGCACCGCACGACAGCCAACGGTACGGTATGATTGCGCATGGGTGCTAATAGATAAGGCTCATGATGTACTGCGGGGTGCGAGATGAGACATGCAACACTGTGTGAGGCGAGGAGGATCAACGGCCGAAGGAAAGGAAGCGTGCCGGCCAACGACGAAATCGAACGAAGCAATGAGCGTGGGGCATCGAAGAAGACCAAGGGGGCAATGCAGTTTGGCGAATGTGAATCTAAACGATAATGTGCAAGTGGGCGCGATGTGATGCGATATGGGAATGGCGATGAAGAAAAAGAAGCGGCATGGGAGAACGAACGAACCGGACCGAACCGATTGCAGCTGAGCGAACCCCCACCTTTCTCTCAGGCTTCCTCATGCCGCCTGCTCCTTCTTCAACCTGCCCTCCCACCACTTGCCCAGTTTCCTACCGGCATACCGAGCGCTCTTGCCGAGGCCAGCACTAACTATCCCCTTGAGGCTCTGCACCACCGCCGGGCCGCGCACAGTCTCGGCGATGGCGCGCTCGAGCGTCGCGCTGAACGCCGGGTCCTCGACGACCTTGGACCAGAACAGGCCCTCGTCTAGCGGCACGCCAGCGTCGGGCGACCCACCCAGCGTGGGCGCGAGCTTTGGGAGGTAGGCGTGTCGCAGCTTCTCGCGCAGGTGCAGGGGCAGCTTCGTCGCTAGTGCGACGCGGTGGCGAGTCGTGTTCGGTTGCTGCTTGCAGGTCAATGTCAATACACAGTTGCATCGCAAGCACGACAGTCGAGGGTGAAGGTGGAAGAGGAGGGTGCGCGAGGTGCCGACGCACAGTTATCCGACGTTTGCCCTGCGAGATCTTGCGCCAGCCGGGGCGGAACTGGACATCCGAGAACTTGACCGCGAGGGGCGCATAGAGTCCATGGAACTGTGCGACCTGCGCGCGGACGATGTTGTGCACCTTGTCCGGGTTCTCGCCGACCGTCATGCGCGGGTCACCTGCAAACCCACCTCGCAAGATATGAGCCAAACGACCTAGAGTGAAGAGCTGACTGTGGGTCAGGGAAGAGGACGCACCAGAATAGGACAGCCCCGCGATGCGCTCATACAGCTCCTGCTCGGCGAACTCGTCCGGGAGGAGGAGGAGCGCAGTGCGGAGCGCGGAGGTGAGGTTGACCTGCTGCGCCAGGCGGACGCGCGCGTCGTCCTTGATTATCCGGACCTGTTTCCGCCCACATTCAGCAGTGCCCGGGAGAGGGAAAGCACAGAAAGAGACGCAACACGCACAGGCTTGTGCATCCGCCCCGACACGTAGAGCGTCTCCCAGTCCATCAGGTCCCGGCAGAGGTCGTCCACGGAGATGACACCGTATTTCAGGGGCTGCCGCATCCCCCAGTCCCGTCAGCGTCCTCCATCCGCAACCCTCTACAGCGCAAGGGAAACGCCCAACGCACCACGCCATCAATCTCCACCATGCTGACATACCACACCCGCGCGCCGAACCCATGCTGCACGCGCTCGATAGCCCGCGCGCCCGCGAGGCGGGCGTACAAGGGGTAGTGGGACGGGTTCTGGTGCAGGTTGATAGAATGCCAGTGATCCGGATGTGTGACGGCTAGGATAAAGTCGACCATTGGCATCTCCTGTTCCCGCATCCTCTCTCTCCAGTTCAGCGACCGGCTTGTCCGCGCAAGTGGAGGCAGCATGACGGAAAGACGGACCTTAGTGTCGTACCCCTCCTGCTTGAACACCCCGCTCCCGTACGCAAACCCGTACCGCACGGGCGCCTTGAACGTGCTCATGACGCGCTCGAGCATGAGGCGCTTCTCATCGGGGACATGGATGAGCTGGTTGGAGCCGAAGTCGGCGGGGAGGGAATAGGGCGAGATGGGCGCGCGCGGAATGGGGCGCGGGAGGGACTTGGGGGAGAGCGGGGACGAGGACGTGCTGCTGCTGCTGGAGGCTGTGGGGTGCTTTGGGGGCGCGGAGGGTGGCGGGAGGGGCGAGTCGGCGGCGGTGGAGATTGAGGTGGAATGGGAGCGGAGGAGCGGGGAGGCGGATGCGTGCGAGAGAAGGGGAGAGCGGCAGCGCGCAAGTCGCAATAGCTGGTGGGCGGTGTTGGACTGATGGAAGTACGATTGGGTGTCAGTATGCGCTTAGGCGAGGGGTCGTTGTAAAAGCGTGTCGTCGGTCTGGGTCGGCACTCGCTGCCGTTCCAGAGCCAAACCTCTGTCCGCACACGCTCAATCGTGCAGATCGAGCATCCTCTTCAAACAGAGCCTCTGAAACAAAACGCTTTCCCCTCCGCCGTCCAAGCTTCCCATCACCTCCGCCGCTTCGCACCCCAGGCCCGCGGCGCGCAAGAGAGAAGAGAAGACAGCGAGCGACACGGCACTCACGTGCATGCTGGCAGTCAGAAGGGTGTAACGAGGGCGAGAGCGAGTGTCTATGATCCGTCTGAGGATTGTATGTGGTGTAGTGGTAGGGCGTATGCGTGGTGTGGGTGTGCGAGCAGGTGGGAGTCTGTGGGAGAGAGGGGGGAGAGCGTGAACGAGCGCTGCGAGGCGAGGCGAGTTCGGGGTCGGGCGGTGAGACAACCGGCCTGTCGGCTACTATACTGACTATGTAGATTCAGGATGACAGAGTCTGTCACCTGCTTCGACATGAATGATGACAGACGGCCGCGGCCGTTGCCAACACTTTCCGTTTCCTGCGAAAGTTTCATTGCAGGAAAGACCTTCCTTCTGTCTTTATGTTTGAAGTCTGAATCGAGAAATCTCTATACGGCATGATACGACATGCTTACAGAAACAAGCAGAACCCACCGGTGCTGGTATCTAAGACGGAGGAATGGGTGGGCAGGCTGCAACGTACCGTCTGGGGCCCAGTGGGCTTTACCAGCCTCATGACAGACTCCATGAAAAGCACGGTATACGCAGTATCCGCATACACATACCACACGGGGAGTAGCGATTCAAACCCGATAAAGAGCAACGGCTCCACACCTGCCTTCCAGCAACGTCTGTTCTTTCCTGCTGCATCCAATGGCAAACAGTGCGTTCAGACTTCCCAGGGCCTGGACGATTCAATGGAACAATGGAACCCCCCAAAACGTTATGCTTCGTGCAGTGAGAGACTGGCTGAAACGAGGCCACTGCCGGCACTGAACCGCATTGGCTCAACGCTGCGTGGTAGTGGCTGGTGAGCTCGACCGCTGCGCATGCGTCGTAAACCTGCCCAAACTCATTTCGGTAGGTGTGGTGCAGGCCGTGTTGGTCGCACAGCCTATCAATCCAAAACAGCTGGAATCTGTCCACGGTATACAGCACTCCGCCGATATCGGACTACATTTCACTTCCAGTCACTGCCCACAGTACGGGTGCAGTTCCACGGTCACCTCTATCATTCAATTCATTTCATTCCTCTCATTCGCTCAATGCGCCGTTCCCAGCTCTTTACTTCTTGCCCTCAGTCTCCAGGATCCAGTTAAGGACGAGCGCGTCGGTTTCCTGAAAAGCCAGCATCAAGGTTTAGCAGACGGGGAGCCGGAAACCACATAGCGGGGGTTAATCACCTTCGGGTGGGACGCGCTGAGGAAGTGGCGGCCGCCCTCGATGACCTCAAGCTTGACGGAGGGGGCGTTGACAAGCATCTTGGCGTACCTGGAGTGCGTATTGTGTCAGACTTCAAGATAGTTGGGTTAAAGAGTGGGGGGCGGAAAAGAAGACGCACTTCTCAGCGACCTTGACGGTGTAGACGGCGTCCTTGGTGCCGTGCTACACAAGCCAACGCTGTCAGAACCGGCTTTTCCGCGGCGGGGGAGGATGAAAGCGGATAGACGAACGGGAATGAGAACAGGGCAAGTGATCTCGCCCAAGCGGTGCTCAAGCGAGTCGCGCTCGCCCAAGCAGACGGTGCCTGCATCGCATCATGCACAGGCGGATCAGCCTCAACATTCAAACATGAGCGCACTCTCGGGACAAAACTCACACATCAGAATTTTCTTGCGCCCGGCGTCACCGCGGTACACATCCCGGATCTGCTGCGTCCAGTACGCGTGCTGCTCCTTCGAGATGGACTCGCCGAAGCCGACGCCGAGGAGGTCGTCCGAGAAGCGCGAGGGGACCTCGAAGTCCGGGGTCGCCTTGGTCGAGACGAAGGACTCGTACCACTTTTCGGGAGTGTAAGTTTAATGAATATGCCTGGAGGGAAAGAGAGAGACGTACGGGAGGGAAGACGGTGTTCACGTCCCAGCAGCCGAGCTGGCGCGTCTCCTCGGTCTCCGAGAACATGGAGGAGCCAATCGGGATTATGCCGGCCATCTGGGAGTTGTTTTCAGTATACTTCGAACTTAAATGCCCTGAGTACTCCAGAAAGCATACCTTGTCAGGGCGCAGGATGGCCATGCGGGCAACGATGAAGCCACCTGCAGGTATCCCCGGCTGTGAGTCTCGGTTTTGCTTCGACTTGTTAATGTGCGCGGCTCATACCCTGAGAAGTGCCAAGCGCGTAGACCTTCTTGATGCCGAGAGCGTCCTGTATGCAGGTATTTTAAGGTCAGCCACGTGTCTTGCGACGGGTCTCGAGTCGAACGCACCGTCACGTCAAGAGCCATCTGAGCGGTAGTCCAGTAGCTCCTATAAAAGCCATGAGCTTCAAATTTCAATGCAATGAACGTGTGTCAAATTCCACGAACCATCCGGTGGGGCCCTCAGTCTGGCCGTGACCCTGCAGCGACAGCCGGCGATCGAAGTGTCGCACAATCAGCTCACGATGATCTCAGCAGTAGGAGGCACTAAAGAAAACGTACGACTTCGTCGATGGCGAGGAGGTTGACCTTGGAGGTGAGCTCCTTGTTCTCGTACTGGGGCCCGTAGAGGTTGAGGTTGGTCGTGAACGAGTGGAGCAGGACGAGCGTCGGGTTCGCCGGGTTCGGCTGCTCGGGGACCTGCTTGTAGGCAGCCTTGATGCCCGACGGGAGGGAGACGAACTTGGTAGCCATGGTGAGCGATATAGAAGGTAAGTGTTAGTGTGTGTGTTGGTTGTTAGAAGCGAAACAATGAGAGGAGTGAGTGAGGAACGTTGTGACAGCCAGGCTTTATACGATCCAACTTGCCCCTCTCTTGAGCCTCGCGCTTCCGATAACGCAGGCAGGTGACCTTCTCAAGACCCTTTATTTCACGGATAGCACAGGCCTTACGCTCGGACTCCGGAGAACTGTGCGAGATTGCAGGACGCTACGCGCTCGACGGTGGAGGTCGCTTAGGAGGAGGCCTGCTCTGCATCATGAGACGAAGAGCCGAACGGCTGGAAACTAGCAGGATAGACTTCGGCGCAACTTTCTCCCAACATCTGCGACTTGGATCGATGTATACGGTCGAGCGGTAGCAGTCTGTCGCTATGCTCGCCCGAGACGGAAGGACGGGGCACCCGCCCCGAGTATCGCCTCTTGAACAGTTTCAACACTGCGTTCGTCTCTTTCGCCGCCCATTGGATCACAACGTTGAACATTCATGAAGAAACAGCAGCTTCGTCAAGAAAGCAGTCCAGCGAGGATCTTCTACAAGACGGTCCAGCATGCCTGACGCTCGGCATGTCCACACCGGCCTGCAACCGTTGCCCGAGCGACATGAACATCAAGCGGGGTCTGCGTGAGGATGGAACAGACCTACACCTAGACGGGGGTCGAGGACGTCATGGCCTTCTTGTTCATGAAGCGGCGCTCGTCGGCGTCGCTGGGCGTGCGGAAGCGGAGGGTCGCGCCTTCCTCCACCTGCGAGCCCTGCACGCAGCAGCAGTCGTCGCTGGCGCCGGGAACCTTCAGCGATTAAAAATACCCACAAGCACTTGGGGGGGACTCACAGCTTGTCCGGCTTCAGCGTGCCTGCCCAACCAACGCGTCAGACACGCCACACTCCGACAGGAAGGGAGACAGACGCAGCGCACCCTTGTCGAACACGCAGCAACCTAGCTCCTGGGCCCGACATCCTTGTCGACAATCTCGAGCTGGGCGTGAGCGTGCATCTGCCCGACGTGGAGCTGCTCCATGTGGTCGGCGAGGATGACGGCGACGTTGTGCTTCGGGAAAGCAGCGCTGCGTATCATACCCGTCCGCCGATGTCAGCATCGCCACTGCAGCACGCAGAAACGCAGTCGTCGGAGCTCACCTGATGTCCTTACAGAGCTGGGAGATAATGTTGGCGCAGTCGCCCCTGGTGCCCTTGACGCCGTCGCAGAGGGCCTTGAGCTTGCCGACGTCCTCCGCGGCGGTCGAGCACGACTCGGGGGAGCCGCAAACCTCGCAGCTGTTGGCGTTCTTGGAGAGCGAGCACTGCATGTCGATGACTAGAGAGGGTGTTCCTGGAGGTTGGTGGGGCAAAACTGCAGTGGAGAGTGTCGACGGTTGGTCCAATGTGTGGGATGAGGTGAAGAAGAGCTTGGGGGAGAAAACCGGGCGGACGGTTGTTTGCGCAAGAGACGCTGCTGCCACGACTGCCGCTGCGGCTTGCCGAAGCATGACCGCCCCATTGGGGTTGATTTTCTCTCTCCGAACTTTAGCTGATACGTCCCGAAAGCAGCACAGTGGCGCAAGCCAGGCTATCATATGCTCAAGAACCTCGAAGATTTTCCCATCCAAGCGACTACCCGCCTACGCCGGCCGCTGGTATACAAGCTGCAGCACCTGTCTGTGATCAGCCCCCTTGTAAACGGCCTCGACTACTTGACCCGATGGCACCGCGTCTGCTGAGAAGTCGGACGAGCCTTGGTAGGCAAGGAGGAGGCCCATGGAGATGGTGGACTGCAAGCGAGGCATTCGCCCATTTAGAACATGAAGGCATACAGAAAGATTATGATAAGGACGCACGTTGGTGAACTCGGCTGCAAATCCGTCAATAGCGGGGCAGGCGAGTGAGCCGTCGGAGGAGATGCCGCAGACACCCTTGGAGGATTTCAGCACGACTGTGTCGGCAGAAGAGCCCGGCTGGGGGCTGAAGGTGGCGCAGGTTTGCTGGAAAAAAGGAAGTGGTTTGGGTTCTTTGAATGCAACTACAGAAACGGTCCCGTGAATGCCACTTTCTGAAACGCACAGTGCTCCACGTTCCCTTGGAGAGGAGACAGCCGACGTTGCTTCCCTCGGCCTGGAAGACTTGAATCAGGCCCTTGTTCTCGTCGCTGGGTGCGCCCGTCTAAAAATTATAATTGGGGTGAGATATATCCTTTCCGAGGAGTAGCGGGGAGCTCGAGCCTGCGAAGGAGCCGCATCGGACGACGAGGTAGGCGTGGCAACCGGGACGCTGTTGGGCTGATAAATGATGCCCTCCTCGGCGCAGCCCGACTTGGGCCCGTCCGGGTCCGTGTGCACAAAGATCCGTTGATGACGCTCCCCTTGGTCTCGTAGTGATACCTTCAGCGCGGAGATGGAGTTTTAGCATCACAGTTGGGTCGAACGAGTAGAGCCCGCGCGCCCGCGATGCACGTACCAGATCTCGTGCAGGTATTTGCGACCCGAGCCGTTGCATTGGATGGTAGGGACGTGGCCCTGAATGGAATTTACCGGAATGAGTGTTATAAAGTGATCCAACGTTTAGGAGAGGAACTGACCGTTGCAGCCTTCAAGGCGTCTTGGATCTGGGCTAGAGTGTACGTCTTCTCGGTGCTAGGCACAATTCCGCGCTTGGCAAGAAACTTGGCGGAGGGGAGAGTCTGAGCAGGTAAAGGTGATCAGAAGAAATCCCCATCTGTATGTAAAAAAAACTAAGTCCTCTTACTTGGTGAAGCATGACCGTCTGGGCCGAGCCCAAGAAGAAACCGTTAGACATAGGGCACGATGTCACTGCACGGTGAACATACCTTCTTGAAATAGATGACAACCTACATTAGAGGAAAGGGTATGTGAGTGCACTGAACAGATCAACCGACAACTCTACATTCACATCGAGGTTGTCCTTGAAGTTCCGAATACACTGCGGCTCGAGGGTAGAAATGCAAGTGCCGTGCTATCCGCCCCGTCTGGGGTCAGGCTCTTCCGGTTCAAATGTTTCAGGTAATTTTCCCTGGCACACCTTGTTGAACTACAAAGACAAAGTTGGAATTGGAATGGTGAGTCCAGCGCATGCTGCAGAGATTGTGCCATGGAAGCTTACCTCGTGCTCCCAGAACGACTCGTCGTCGCCTTTGTTGTCTTTCCAGTGTGTGTGCATGTACTCCAAGAGAACATCTTCTCCGTGGGCCTCGAGGATCTTCACAGGTTTTGAGATTGTGCTTCATGTCAGCGTATATTATTGGATTGCATAGGCGGAAGCGTGGATACCTGAGTAATGTTCTGCACCTCCCGTTCCGGTGCACAGTACGCATCGTAGGACCCATCTGCGGTGCGTTTCAGCCTTCCAACCGGTTTATAACCCTGTCTAAGCAGATTCAGCTCACCGCAATGGTCAGGCCACAGACCGTGAACCGTCCACGAGTCCTGCGGTCCGGCGTATTCGAGGGAACTCTCGTAATCCCAGAACTAGTCCCAGCTCATCATGCCGTCAGCAATCCGTTCAACCAAGCTCATCCTTCAAGGTCTCTATGGCCTACCTGGGTAAGAAGCAACTGCCCACCAGGGGAGTTGAAGCAGCAAAGGTCCTCCTGCACCGTCGTGTTGGAGCACGAGAGCGGCGAGAAGAATCCGCGAAGGGTGCAGGTCGAAAAGGCTGGCACGAGGAGGGATGGGTCTAGGAGAACATCACTATCCCGAGCGTTGAGGTCAACGCTGGGTGCAGCGAGTGCCGCAGCCGGAAGAATGGCCGCGAGGGCCGCGAGAGAGAGCATTTTGGAGAGGAGAGAGGCTGGAGAAGGAAGACGTCGGCCGCCTCGACGTCTTTGTGTGATCCTATCGCCTGCTTCCATCCCAGGAACGGCTACCTTCCTGTAATGTTCGATCACAAGGCACGCGGAGGAACACAAAATGAAAAGGTTGGGCAGCAGGCAGGCCTGCCGATTCGGTGTGCAGTTCAAAGCGGAAATTTCAGCGCACGTGTCGCCATTCGCATGGCGAGGGGGTTAGCGCCCAAGCCTCATGGTGGGGTGTCCAATCGCCAGCAGGAGCAATGGCAGGTGGGCTCAGTGATCACTGATATGAGGAAGGACGCACGGGGCTACCGGATCCGAGGTGCGCAGGATGTGATGGAGGTACATAACGGGGTTTGTGAATGCCGAACCACGGTCAAATTGGAGAAGCAGTGCCAGTGGTGCCAGTGCTTCTGGAGCAGCAGAAAGTTTCGTAAAAACGTCAGCGCTTCTGCGCCTGACTATTGAGGTTCTAGATTTACGGATATTACGGCTACCAGCTACCGTGAGAAATGGCGACCGAGTTTCCGAGGAAACCCCTTTTTCATCTCTTTCATGTGCGGAGCTGCTCAGCTTGCAGCGGACCGCCTGTCAATAGTGATCCCCAGTCACCTTCGGAACCTTGGAAGGTTGCCAGCACCGAATAGTAACACATGTCCAAGCGCATGACCACATAAACCCCCCTTTTCCGGTGGCTGTGCCGGGAGTCTTTGGGAGTCTCCCAATTTCACCCTTTTCTTGCTCTTCCAAGTTCACCCCATCCCCGCCCTCACCCTTCCCAGAGAACCTCTTCTGCTCCCTACGCCTTCCACCGATTCGCTTGAGCTTACTTGCTGCTGCGCCATGCCCTTCAGAGTTCAACTCAGACCATCAACGGCCCCGTGTTGCCAGCAGAAGGCCGCGCACCAGCGCGTGTCCTTTTCGATCTGAGGGGCTACCAAGCCGTCTGGTTTTCCTGCGCTGGAAGCGTGAACCTGGCTTCTCCTACCCGTGGCCCCCAAGGATCTACCAGGAAGTGGTTGCTGCCCTTTCATTTCGAGCAAGAAGCGATACGCGCTCCTTCGCTTCGCACTCCTTCGCTTCGCGCTCCCTTCCGCTACCACACCCACGCTGATGAGGCAGCATTCGGGGAGGACCACGTCGAAGTCCTTATCTTCCAAATCGGCAGCGGTGAACGAGTTCGCGGCTGGCTACTCCGGGCTCTTGGGCGCAACCCTGGGCACGTCTATGTTGACGGAGGAGTTCATTGAAACGATGGAGAGCGCGTCTTCCGCACTGCCTGGCGGGGCATCTCGGTCTCCATTCGCGTCCAGCCTGACGCCTTGCCCTCTGACGCTGTGTGGCTCGATTCGATACCCGGGACCATCACTATCCCCCGGGCACTTGAATCCGGCCGATCGGCCCGCCTTTCGTTCACTTCGAATCACGAAACAAACCTGTGCTAGCCTCGTGTCTTTTACCGTTCCCTGCGGAGCTGAGCGTGTATTTGGCCGCTACTCGACCCTCTGTTCCCAATCACGTGCAGTACTCCTAGGGCATGCGACCCCCTCTGCGGCTTGAGGACTCGGTGAGGCTATTATTTCGCCATTGCCGCCTGGGCACGCCACGCAAAGAGATCGCCCAGTTCTTCAATAGCCTTGTCCCGCCCGAACTCGCTGAAGCATTCCGTATCGCGTTCGTTGAACTCGACAGTGTCTTCTACGATTTCGGCGGCGGCAGAGCTCACGGTATCGCTCCCGCCTTCCATATCTTCTGGCAGTATGCCGATGAGCTCGCCCACTTGAAGCCGCTCTGCGAGGTCTGCGATATGCCCTGCGCGTCGTCGTGCAAAGCCTGCATGAGGGCGTACTGGAGCTGAGCACCAGAAGCATGACTGACCGAATCATCGGAAGGTGAGCCACACACCAGTTTCCAGATGTTCAGTGCTGATGAGATCCTCACCCTCGAATTTCGACGCAGTGGTGCAAGAAGTATAGGCTGGCGGCGAAAGCGTAGTTGGTTGTTCAAGGCGTCTGGTGGACCGTGAAGGGAGACTACGGCAGTGGTATCTAGTCAAAAGGTGGCATGCCTCGCATAAAAACTTGCAATTTGATCCACGTCTGCCTTTGCAATGATGCGGAGTCTGCGCGTAGATTTCGCTCCCCGTACAAACGCACTCGTAGGGATCAGCAAGCCGGACTTCTCGATGACCGGCTTCTCGATGACCCCGCCAATACGGTGTCCGAAACCAAAGAAACGATAGATACGGATCTTGGAAACGATACTCTTCACGCATCTTGTGCGTTTACGACGTAGGCCGGTTGCGGCTGCTCGGCAGGTGGCCATCAATCGGCTTCGCAGGACTACTAGGTCAAGTTGTCTGCTGCGTTGGAACAACGTCAGTCCGGCGAAAGTAGTCAGAGACATAACAGAGCACCAACCATCCTCCACGCCCTCGCAGCGTACAAATCAACAACGCCTTGCATAAATGACACAGCACTGTGCCCCCACAGGTATCCACATAACCATGGGTATCTTCCCCTCCCACCATCCGCATCCAAACCATAAGATACCCCTGCACCCCACCCCCACCCCTCTCC
>JTLS01000675.1:0-14964 GCA_000826855.1 Basidioascus undulatus
GGTTGGGGGACGGGTCGGGCTTGGGGGACGGGAGGAGGAGGCGCAGGAGCGCTTCGGACCCGCGGGGGGTCTCGCGGATCTGGAGGGTGAGGTGCGTGAGGGCGGGGAAGACGGTGGGGGCGTCTGGAAGGGGGGAGGAGGATGGGGGAAGACGCGAGGATTCGCCGTGGAGGGAGAAGGAAGCGGAGATCCGGAGTTCCTTGAGTGCGCTCATGTGCTCCCCCAAGCGCACAAGGAATTCCACCGGCAGCGCATTCAGATCCAACTCGAGGCTCTCCAGCTTCCCCCCAAAGCTCCGCAACCCCTCCAGCACCCCACGAGCGCTGGTGGACGCATGCCGGAGCGTCTCGCGCACGCAGAGGCCTTTGAGAGCGGGGCAGCGCGCGCGCAGCGAGAGGAGGAACACGTCCCCCTCGGGCGGAGGGAGGAGGCGGAGGAGGAGCGAGAGGTGCGTCAGGTTCGGGGTGAGGAGATGTGGGAGCGAGGTGGGGTGGAAGGAGGGGGAGGCGCGGAGCTCGATGAATGTGCGTGTGAGGCGAGGGAAGAGCGGGGAGGAAGGGATGTAGGGCAGGCGGGAGATGAACGCGTTCTGAGGGCGGGCGTCATTCATGCAATATACGCAGGACGGAAGGTGTAGCGCACCAGTACAATGTAATCTGCGAGAGGGCTGTCAGACGCAGTGCATAAGCGCGGATAGGAGTACCAAACGCACCCAAGCCGCGCGACGACTCCCGCCACGGCACGTCGTCGAGCTCGTCAAAATGCGAGAGCTCACAGATGAACGACGTATACAACCTAATCCTCGCGAGCTCCCGGTCCTTAAGTGGCCGCTCAAGGCGAAAGAAGTCGCGCTGCAGGGCGAGAACCTCCCTGGACCAGTCGCTCGGCTGGCGGCTCTTCAACTGCGCGTCCTCCGCGTTCTCAGTTCTCCCTCTCGTAGAATGTAATTTAGGGAGCATGGGAGAAAGGTACGGGTATCAGCACCGCATCTTCCGGCAAGTCGGCGAGCAGCCCGCTGAGGACGCCGAGGGAGACGCGCTGCCAGAGGAGGGGCGCGGCGAGGGAGAACCAGAGGGCGTTTACGCAGAGGGCAGGCGCGAGGGAGACGGGCGGGAGGAAGGAGAGGATGAGTGAGAGGAGCTCGGGGAGGGCAAAGAGCGGACTACATAGGGAACGGCTGAGTGGAATGGGGGTGAGGGCGGGGAGGAGGAGGAAGCTAGGACTGACTGAGGATCAGGAGCGGAGATGGTCAGGTCCTCGAATGCGCGATGCCTCCAGCGCCATGGCGCATCGGTAGAATCTAGAATCCGTGACGTTCTTCATTCGAATTGTACATTCATTTCTCAGCACAGAATTACGGAAGGCGTGCATGGTCCAGAGCCGCAAACGCACCCAGAAGATGGTCGTGTCCCAACAGCCGAGTCAAGCTCTCCGGCCCGATCGCCCGAACCACCTGAGCTACCTGAACTTCCCGGATTGTCCGTGGACCTCCCAAATGAGTGAAAAGCTGAGTCAGGAAGAGCACTTTAGCCGGAGACGACCAGAAAGGCAAGCCGGGAGCTGTCTTCTCTTTTTGCCTGGACCGTCGATGTTACTCCTCATGCGCAATAAACAGCCATTCAGCCGCGGCCGTAATCCCCAAAGCCCGCGCTGTATTTATTCTGCCGGGACTGGACGGGCAGTGGCTGCGCTCTGTCCTTCCCCTTCCCCTCCTCCCTCTCTCACTAACCCCAACGTCGCGCTCACTTTGCGCTTCGCATTACTCACTAGCCTGACTGTTTAATTGTTTATGGGATACAAGATGATGGACTTCCTCTCGCCCGTGCACCACCCTGAGCGGTACTCGCCCCTCCTCGAGCACACCTTCACCGGCGTCCGCCAGGCCGACAACCTCTTCCTCGGGCTCGACCTCTCGACGCAGTCTCTCAAGGTCCAGTTCGTTCATCATCTTGTTTCCAGAGTAATAGCTCACGCGCTTTGCGGTGCTTTGGAAAACAGGTCTCGGTCATCTCTGACAGCCTCGAGACGCTCTGGGAGGAGAGCGTCAACTTTGACCGGGACTTGCCTGAGTTCGGGTGCGTCGCGCTTCCTCTACATCTTCCCTGTCTTTGATCATCAGCTTAATCACGTGGTGGTGAGGACCGCAGCACCAAGTCCGGCGTGCACACCTCCCCCTCCGGTCGTTCCGTCCGGCAGCCCATCCCCCTCCTCCTCCACGCGCTCGACCTCATCTTCACGCGCCTCCAATCCCTCTCCTTCCCCTTCTCGCGCGTCAAGTCAATCTCCGGCGCCGCACAACAACACGCAGTAGTCTTCCAGACGCCTGCGCTCTGCTCGGCGCTGGCGGCGCTGGACCCTTCGCGGCCACTCGCGGAGCAGCTGGGCGAGGAGTGCTTTGCGATGGGGAGCTGCCATAATTGGCAGGACTCGAGCACAACGCTGGAGTGTCGGGAGCTGGAGGACGCTGTGGGGGGGACGGAGGAGATGGCGCGCCGGACGGGCAGCAGGGTGCATGAGCGGTTCTCGGCGAGTCAAATTATGAAAGTGAGGAAGGAGCAGTGAGTCATTCTGCCTTCCTCTTTCTTTCTTCCTGTTAAATCTTCCTCACGGTATGCGCTCCGATTGACAGGCCCGAAGTCTACGCCGCCACCTCCCGGTCCGCCCTCCCATCCCTGCTTCCCGTCCCCCCCACCGCTGACTCCCTCCCTCCCGCAGTATCTCCCTCCTCTCCACCTTCCTCCTAATCCTCTTCCTCTGCGCGCCCGCCCCGGCGGACGAGTCCGACACCTCCGGCATGAACCTCTGGTCCCTCTCGCCCGACTCGCCCCCCGGGTGGGACGAGGAGATTCTCGACGTTGTCTCGGGCGGGGACGCCGTGGGGCTTGCCGCGAAGCTTGGGGAGGTCGAGCGGGACGCGGGGAAGGTCGTTGGGACTGTCGGGGAGTGGTGGAGGGTGCGGTGGGGGTTCGACCCGGTGCATTTGATCTGGGAAAGAGCGAAGGTGGATGTCGCTGATTGTGGGTGTGTTGCAGTCTTGCATCCTGTGCCCGTTTACGGGAGACAACCCGGCGACTTTCCTGTGAGTTCATCCTCAATTTCGCTCTCGTTGTAAGAAAGCACGCGCTGACCCATCCTTCATGACGCGATAGGGCCTTCTCGCTCGCCCAATCCGAGGCGATCGTCTCCCTCGGCACGTCCGACACCATCGTGCGTCTCTCCCGTCTTCCTTTCATGTTCCTTAACCCACACTGATCAACTCAGCCTAAAACAGCTCGTCTCGACCTCCGCCTACGCCCCGCGCGCCGAGGGGCACGTCTTCGCGCACCCGGCGCACATCCCGGCGTCCCCAGACGCGCCGACGCAAGAGTGGATGGGCATGATGTGCCACAAGAAGTTAGCGGGAAACATTTTATTTTATTTTATTGGAAGCTCAGAGGCTGATACGGGTTCGGCAGCGGCGGGCTCTCGCGCGAGTTCGTGAGGGACACGTACGCGTCCTCCTCCTGGCCGACGTTCAACGAGCTGGCACTGGAACACACACCCGCGCTTTCCTCTCCCTCTTCTTTCTCGTGCGTCGTCTCCCTCCTTCCTCTTCCCTGCCCCCTAATCCCCCTCCTCTGCAGGTTCCACTTCCTCAAGCCCGAAATCGTCCCCTTCGGCGCCACAGGCGTGCACACCTTCGTCTCTTCCCTCCCGACACCCACCCTCCCGTCGCCGGAGCTCTACCCCTCCTCGATCCTCGAGTCCCAGTTCCTCTCTTTCCGCGCGCGCTGCGCCGCGCTCCTCCCCGGCGACAACGTCAAGAACATCTACGCTGTGGGCGGGGCAGCCAAGAACGACGCACTCGTGAAGAGGCTTGCGAGCGTCATGGACGCGCCCGTATGGACGCCCAGCGGCGCGGCGAGCCACTCGGCGTGCAGCGTTGGGGCGGCACTGAAGGTGCGCTGCGCCAAGTCCCCTTCCGGTGCCCTCTGCTCACTCTGTATTTTGTTTGTTCAGGCCCGCTGGGCTTACCTCCGCCACGTCTCGACCTGGACGTCGGGTGGGACGGCCGCGCCCCTCACATTCGAGGAGTCCGTCGCGCAGGCGCCGTCCGCGAAGCGCGCTACCCTCGTGCGTTCCCTTCTTCCCCTCCCCACCCACTCAGGCATCCCTTACAATCGCGCCGGCTGACTCACACTCCCCCCGCACGCAGGTCGCTTCCCCCGACCCCAAGGCAGCCTCAGCGTACGGGCACGTTCTGCCGGAGTATCTGCGCCTCGAAGACGAGGTCCTCGCTGCGTCTTCGATCGTTCCTGCTTAATTTGCTATCCCTCCAACCTCCGACTCTGTTGTTTACTTGGGCTTTGGACGCTTTCTACTGGCGCGTTGGACGTTTTCACTGGACACTGTCAGGGTGCTTGCCTTCGTCACTCTACCTAGGGCTCCGATGCGCCAACGCTCATTTTCCTTGATTGGTGCTCATCCATTACGCTCGTTGCTTCTGAATTGTTTTGAATCCTATGGCAGAATGCGGTATTGATGCTCAAGTCCCATCCACCGCGTTATAATATCCTCTCGTACTGCAATTTCTATCAAGCTTGAAGTTGATCAAGGGCATCTCGTTGTCGCTCTGTCCCCTGCGGATTCCGGACAGCAAGGCGGACGAAGGACATCGTTGTTGGCCTCCGTGTGTAGGCCGCTGGGCACCAGTTTCCCAGTTTCCAATGACGCAGCACATCATTGCGATGTCTTCGCAAAAGACGCTGCCACCTGGATCGCAGAGAAGAGCCGGGGCAGCCCAGACAACCACCGCCAAAGACTCGCTGAGTTTCGTGTGCGCTACCTTGCCAGTTGACCCCGCTTGCGGAGAATTGTTGCGCGAAGACAGAAGCTGCCGCGCTTGGACGGCTGTTCCTGCTTGCGCCTGTTGCGGACGTGCATCCGGTATCGATCTTGCGGGAGCGCCGCACAATACTTGCGGCGCGAGTGGGCAAGTGAGCTGGTGCCGACGGTGAACAACATGATGTCGATGAGACCGTTTCTTGTCTCAAGTGCTCCGCACGGCTTCAGTCAGTGGTACATGGAAGCTGAGAAGCTTAAAGCTGCGGCGCTTGGACAGCGTTCCTGCCTATTAGGCTGACTGTAACGGTACGGTATAGGCACAGCCGTCCAGGTCCTTGCTTGTACCCATAATGAAATTGGACAGCCCACGCATACGTTCACCATATCTCTTCCCTGCTTCATATCCGAAGAGCTCCAAGCTCATCTTACCTTCTTATTTTTCCTGGCACTCTCGAACAGCCTCCATCCCTCGGGACTCCGAGCGTCCTCACCTTGTTCTCACCTTTCTCGGCGTGCCATGCTTTTGGACAGCCTGGCCCGGACCGCTATTCCCTCTATTGCTGCGCTCCCCACATGCACAACCACACCCCCGGCCTTCACGCATCCTGGCATCGTCTTCAGCTGCGATGATCTCGACCTCATGCAGACGAACGTTGCAAAAAGGTCCGTGCGCCATGGACAGCCTGTCCTCTGTATCCCTATCAGCTAATATGAGCGTCAAACCTTTCCAGGCGTCGAGCCGTGGGCGTCAAGCTGGGCTAATTTTGAGAAGAATCGCGTCCTCGCTGATGTCTGGTCGGCGAGGGGCCCGGAGACGCACATACCGTGGAACAGCTACGAGGCCTACGCATTGACCGACGACGGTGTGTCCATCCCTTTCGGTGGTGCTTACTGATGCTAACTATCACCGGCTAAGTTTTGCTTACTTGATTACCGCAGGAAAATCCGCTCTGTATAACGCCATCGCCTGGTACATCACGGGCAAGGACCTTTGGCTCAAGCGCACGATCGACATCGTCTACAACTGGACAACGACGAACGTGCAGATGGACGACTATATCCGGTAAGTAATAGGAAATCTGCATTTTCTGTCCCTCCTCCGTTGAATCTGATGATATTCCTCGTCTGCCGTGGCGGCGGGCAGCGGCGGTCCGGGCACAGGCAACCTCGTGCTTGCCGCCGAGATTCTGAGCCCCTCTGTTACACAATAGCATGTCTATAGCGTGCACCCACCGTGCAAGGTCAATGCTCATCCGGGCAACGGGTTCCGACTGTTCATGCAGCGCTCGACGACGCGCTCCAGGAGGGTCGAGTTCTCCGAAAAGGTGGCGGAAGCGTGAGCATCGAATGAACCATAAGCGCCTGCATCGCAATGGAATGTGAGTTTAGTCGGTCAGAACAGTGCGAGGTACGTTGAGTGAGCTCTGATAGACCATGCACTTGCCTTGATTCTGGAAAAGACTGTCCTGATCCACTGCAGCGTTGGCCTGGACAGAACCACGCCGTTGATCCAATTGTTCACGGTGTCCGTGTATTTTTGGCTC
Source organism: Basidioascus undulatus (assembly GCA_000826855.1). Taxonomy (NCBI): domain Eukaryota; kingdom Fungi; phylum Basidiomycota; class Geminibasidiomycetes; order Geminibasidiales; family Geminibasidiaceae; genus Basidioascus; species Basidioascus undulatus. The sequence goes on from JTLS01000675.1 coordinate 6,369, forward strand.
CAGCCCGACGACGCTGATGCCCAATCGTAAACAATTTTTCTTGTGCAGTACCGTCAGCAATGTGACCGATCAGCTCAACGAGATGGGCAGGGACCAAGTGCGCCCTCAATGCTTAGCTTTTACCATCTTGGCAGTCACTGAGCTCGTCTCTACGCTTCTTTACAGGCACACCCCAAAGGTATCCGGGCGGGCACGGCTTTTTTCATCCAAAAATGCGAGGCGGACATGTGTAACACTTCAGCAACGGTCCGCAACACAGGTGCGATCGCCCGCTCGCTTGCCATTCAGGGTAAGCTGCGGACGTTCGTACCTGCTGTTGGAATATGGGTGTGGGATCAAACCCAGGAACGGGACACCCCACCGACTTGTGGGCGTTCGACAACGAGGCTATCCGTCGTGGGCGGAGCACTATGCAAAGTACAACACCAGCTACAACATCGACTACGACTTCGTCGTTGTCACGAACGACTCCTTCTACGTACGTGGGTGTCTGGTGCTCGTGGATGACAATTTCTGAAAAATCAGCCTGTTCCACAGAGATACACCTACTGGAACCCGCTGAATACAAACAACCGCGGCATCCTGGACGGTTCGTGGCTCAACGGGTTCTCCATGGCGCACCTCTGCTGGTACTACAAGGACGGCGGGAAAGTGACGCACCTCAAGACGCTCGTCGAAGTTGGCGGGCGTCACAGACAAGATCCTCTTCTTCGCAAAGGACGACAGCCTTAACTGGGGCTGGGGCGAGCTACGTCGGCGTGAGTACTGTCACCTTGCCCCGTCTTGCCTTTCCTTTTCCCGTTTTTCTCTTCCAAAACACTCTAACTACTTATCTTCCCTCCATCGCCAAGGTATACTCTGGCACCGCCTCCCGCTCACCAGCCGGCTCATACAACGGTAGCGCGACACTCGCGCCCAACACGACGGTTGCGTACCGCGACTTGGGCATCGGCACGCGCACGACGGGCATGGCCTTTACGGGCTACGCACCGTCGGGGGCAGCAGCAAGCCATGGCCTACGCCGAGGTGAACGCGACCGCTTTCCTCAACATCACGCTCCCGGCATCGACAGCGTCCAACACGATTCGGTTCCCGATCGACACGAAGGATAACTCCCCACCTAGTCTTTTTCCATCCAGACGGCGAACTCGTTGCTGATAAGATCTTTGCTTATTAAATGCTTCCAGCGCAAATTGTATTCCTTTTCTCGCTCCTATCTCTCCCTCGTACTCGCTCCTGAATCCTCTACTCGTTATGGCTCGCTTCGTAACCTATAGCTTTTACAAATTTTTGCATCCGTCTCTCGATGTTTACGCTTGTCTCTCATTACTCACAATGTATCCTGTCTCTCGTTGTTGATGTTGCCTCTCGGATACTCTCCAGTTCAAGCGTTGGGAGCTATGGATGGGACACCGCTGCTGCAACCGCAACGGAAGGAGGCGGACTCAATTTTTTCGGCACAGCGGGCTGGGTACACGATGCGCGGCGTGATGAGCTCTCAGTTAGCTCCTCTCCCGCCAATCCAGTTTCTCTTGACCAAAGACAACTTTACCACCTCCATTAGGGCATTCGACGAGCAGTGTGGATGTCTGTATTCCTTTGGTCGTCCTCAACAGGTCCAATTATCCACAGCCTCTCGTCACCATTTCATTGCTCCCTTCTTTTACAAGGGCTCATATGCTATCAATCAAATTCAATGGGGATTAGTGTTTTCCTCCCAGCTCCTTCTCCCAAGTTCAACGTGTCTGTATCCAGTGAAGATTGCATCCGCTGCCTCCGAAAATTTACCAAACGTCGGTTTAATGGGAAACTTTGCATGCAGGGTAAAAAGTCCCGTATGCTATACAGTTGGCTGTGAACAAAGAGAGGGGAGGTACCAGATCATGTTGCGCCAGGACATGGTAACGATAGGTAGCAGAGAAAAACACGTCTTCGAACATGGACGTAAGCTAGCACTGGAGGTTTACCGGGCCTACTCGAGTATCTTGAAGATGCGTTCAGTCTGAAAAACCTGATATCTCGTATTTTTGCAAGGGGCATGTCGGTGCAAGATCTATTTACCCGAGACAAAGATGTTCGTGCAATTGCAGCGCGCAGCCTCTCCTCCATGAGCTTCAATTTGCCATTGAGGCTTGTTGTCTCCTTCACTCCTCCAACTCTTCTGCCCTTGAGACGTCCCTTGGGGGTCTCCTATTCATCTCCTCCAGCGCCTGCCGCCGTGAAACACGGTGACTCATTCTCGAACTCCCCGCAGTCTTGTTCGTCCGCCGCCTGACCTTCCGTCACGAGTGCAGCGATCGTGGCGAAGTATTCGAACAGGCTCTGAGAGATCTGGGCTGTCCAAAGCTGGCCTGTGCGTTGCCTCTTCTTTCACTCTCCTGTCGGCCTTCGGTAGACGCCGGTGGGCGGGCGCGGCTGACCAAGGCCGAGCTACCTGAAACCCCCCCTGCCACCCAGCTATCCCCGCAGCCGAGGACCCTCCCCCCCTCTCTTCAGGAGAACGCTAACGAGCACCTGCAGAAAACGCACCCGGTGTGCGGGGGAGGAGACGTCCGCGTCGGATTGACTACCCTGACAAACACTTCAAGCTCATCGAGCACTGCGTGTTCTTCGCCGCTTCTTTTTTTGCGCTTCTATCGCGTGTCTTGCTTCGAGCTCCTTTATATCATTCACTCAATATTACACTTCGAGTATATTCAACATATGTTCATATGAACGTCCGTTAGGTCAAATGAGCACGCTGGAGCCACTCCACTCGCAATCGGTACTTTCATCAGAATATTCACCCCATCTTCATCTGAACCTGTCAAGGGGAAATTAATAATTATGAATATCATTGATTAAGGAGAGCAGTTATTGCTAGGAAGTTGTGAGGCGTCCGGCTCAAATTGTGTGAGAGTTCCAGCCGACGGGCCGTCACATCTCGAGATGTTCGCTGCGCACACTGCGAATCGTTTGGCCGGAAGAGCGGCAAACGACAACCAAGCATTGAAGTGTAGGGATACACACGTTATACTCATTATAGTGTTAATTACTCGAAAACTAGAGCTGGCTGAAGAGCAGCTCAGCGTGACTGTTCACACCTTCATATCGCGATTGCTTCGCCTTGCACAAGCGCCAAATATCACACGCCCACAGACTAGTAGCTTCCCGTGAAGCAACACCTAGGTCAGTAGACGTGAGAAAACTCAAGATGACACGGTTTTGTCGTTCTCGGACACACTGCAGTACACGTTCCGAGTCCAGAAACCAACCGTGCCCACCATCACACACTTAATCCTCGCAACGGGTATGTATCGCCAACATCAAGTAAAGAACCCTCTCGTCAACATAAAAACGATCTGTCTAAAGAACCCTCTCGTCAACATAAAAACAATCTGTCCCCGTCCCAGTCCACCCACATATTACATCAGCGTTCTACGCCTTTCTTCGCCCCTGCCCTCTCGCGTGGACTCACGTTCGCCCCAAACCCAATCATGATAGCCATGCTCATGCGCATGCTGAACACGACGGACGGGACGCTCGTCGCTTCCGCCTCGCCGCGCCCGCTATCAGATACGATCCGTCGTGCTTCACGGAGGAAGAAGAGGGGGATGACTTTGGGAGAGGACGTTAGTGAGCTGGTGTAGAGAGGAGGGAAGGGGAACGCGGAAGGAGAGGAGCGAGAGGGGGGAAGAAAGACAGACTGGGAAAGAAGAACCCAATTGTAAGGCCTTGCAGGAGTGTGAGGTGAGCGTCGGCCGGAGCTGTAGGTTGGGTTCGGCGAAGTCAACACGCAGGAAGAAAGGATGCAAGGTGAGAGACGAGTAACAGACCAGCGTCAGTAGCGAGCGCGTTGTCCTGCCCAATATCGTCTATCCAAGCCTCCTCCAGCGCCCTCGCATGTTCGTCTTCTACTCTCCCGAACCACAGTGCACGTTGTTCAGCATCTTCCATCCCTACCCTCCTCCTCATTGCAGCACGCCAGCACGCCAAAACGCACCATCCAAATCCTCAATCACCCCACCGCCGCCCGGCGGTCTCCCCCCATCCTCATCCGCGGCCCCCGCACGCGCATGGAACTGCGCTCGGAGGGACTCCACTTCGGAGGGGGACAGCCCGGCCGCGAGGAGGCGGTCGAAGCCTCTAGCCGGCGTGATCTGAGCTGTCTGTTCCAGCACCACGTCTCCCGTCAACTCTCCCCTCACCCTTGCACATCTCGCGCCGGGTAAACAAAAGCTCATGGGAACGCACCTGTTCCGCCCCCTCCTCGCCGCCCTCATCCAGCACCTCCTCCCCCACGGCACAATGCAGCCACACCGTCTCCTCCTTCCGCTGCTCCTCCGCCTCCCCCACCGCCTCACCCCCCAGGCCCACAAAGTTCGCCGCGGCGCGCTTCGAGCGCGCCTCGAGGTTCGCGAGCCAGGGAAGGAGGAGCGTCCCGTCTGAGATGAGCCTGCCGAGGTGGATGAGGCGAAGACGGCGGTTGGACAGGGTGGGGCGTTTGGAGCGGATCTGTGGGGGTGCGCATCCCACATTCAGAGGGGGTTATGAGGTGAGGGAAGGAAGAACGCACAATGTCCTTGACTACCCGCACGCTATCCCGCTCCCCAACAAGGATGGTCAAGTCCTCCGCGGCGTCCCCAAAGCGCACGACGACCTCGCGCGCTCCGCCCATGTCAATCCTGACCTCCCCTCCTCCGCTCCCGTCCCGATTTGGCGTGCGCTCCAGCTCAGGACCGAGCTCGGGTACGGCGCGCTGCTTCCCTTTGGCCTTCTCGCTGCGCTTGTTCACAAAGCGCTCGAGCGCGGTCGGCTGGCCGGAGGGCGACGTGGAGAGGAGCGCATCGCGCTCGCTGGGTGGCGATTCGGGAGACAGGGACTGGGAGGGATTGCTTGATGGCTCGCTGAGGTATGATGGACCTGCTTCGGAGGTGAATGAGGAGTCGTCCATGGGCGGTGAGATGTCGTTGTTCGGAAGACGCGCTGGCTGGAAGCAAGGGGGAACGTCCTTCGGCCCGACGCGGCGGCCACGCGTGATTCCCGCGGGGAATAGCCGCTATCCGCAACATCATCTTCAACAGGAATGCAATGATACATCCCCAGCAATTCCACAACGAACTCCCACAAGCAGCTTTCAGGACGTAGATGAGTTTCAGAGCTGCAGCTGGCCCAACATCCTTCCCTACCCGGCCATCTGTCCACTCCCCTTTACTTGCACGCTTACTAGAGCGCTTCGCCTCACACAAACACGTGCCTGCCAACCGAGGGAGCCCCACCTCACCCGAGCGTGTATAGAGAAGTAAACGTGAAAGTACATGGCGAGTGTGTATCACAAATGAAATGCAGTCGTCGCCGCCCCGGCGCAGTCCCACCCCGCAATCCGTCCCACACCACACATCCGCAAGAGACATCAAGACCAGCCTAGATCTTGACCTCGCGGAGGCCGTCACGCCAGAAGGCTGTAGATTGTTAGGAGAGGCGTTAGAGGGGCGTGTGGGAAGCAGGCGGATGGGGGAGGACGCACTGATGAAGGGGGTGACACCGTCCTCGCGGTAGTTGAGGAGGGCGATCATCCCGTCGGGGTCCATGGACTCGCCCTGTTTGGGTGCGAGAGCGAGTGTAAGTGGCACAGCGCGGAGTGTGGATTTAGGAAAAGGAACGCACGGTGAAGAACCTGCGTGGGCGAAGGGACACAATAGGCGGCGCATGGTTCGAGTGGAGTCGCGGAGAGGCAAGAGAAGGGAGAGCGAAGAATTAGCGGTGTTGGAAAGGACGAGCGGAAGCAGGACGAGTGAGATGGGACGGGTGAAGTGGGAGGCACGCTAAGTCAGCGCTCTGGCAGCCCGAACCTGCTCAAAACCGACGCACTCGTAGTCCTTGAAGTTGGCGATGATCTTCTTGGCGAAGTCCTGTGCCTCCTTCTCGAATTCGGGGACACGGTCCGGGTTCGTCTCCTTCAGCTTCTCCTTGACGGCCTTCATGTAACCCTGTGAATCGCAATACCGGCCGCAAGATGAGTTGTCGCATACGGAGACGGCAGGGGATGAGAGTGTGACGCACCTTGAGGTAGACGAGGTAGGACTTCTTGTCGAAGGAGGTCGACTGGAGGCGGAAAGAGTGGACGACGTTGTTGACGGTCTGGACAGACTCGTCGAGGTCCTCAGCGGCCTCCTCGGCAGAGGCGTTGGCGCCAATGTCGACGTCGCCCTCCTTGATGGTGACCTGTTGAATGATGTGTCCACCGCTGCGTGAGCCTGCGCGCTCGGAGGAGGAAGCGGGGTATAAGGAGGCCGCACCATGGAGCAGTCAACCTCGTAGGCGACCTTGCCGACCTCCTTGACGGGGAAGGCGTCCGAGAACACTGTCCAGTAGAACACCCCATTGTAAGCCCGCGCGCCGGCCAGAGAAGGAGAAGCAAACACGCACTCTCGTTGCCAGCTGCCAGCGTGGAATCGAGCCCACGTCTCCCAATCAGCCCGCTGTTCCCCGCCCTGCCGCGGTCCACATGTGCACAACACTACGCACTCAGAACGTCCTCGAAGACCTTCATTTTGATATAAAGAAATGCGGGGAGTGAGGGGAGAACGTGGAGAGTGGCGGCGAGGAGGAAGGGAGGGCAGAGGCGAGTGGTCTGTAACAGGCAAAGAAGACAGTGCAGACTGACAAGCGCGAGTTTTCCTTGCTCGCTTCCGCGGTCTAGGCGCATTACGTAACAATCTGACGCGGTGTAAGATCACGTGCGCGTCAGTCTCGAATTTCTCGCAAGGGAGAAGGCTGTCGTCGAACGTGCTCACCGTCCATCTCGTCGCGCTCGCCGCCGGGAACGGCATCCTCGCTACCGTCCTTGTCGTCCTGCTCACAGCATTGACAGCGCCCCTGCATACCCACCCCGCCGCAGTTTCCCTCTACTCGTCGCCCATGGAGTATCGCCCCGCCCCGCGCCTCGCCCCGGCGCTGCAGCCGCCCACGCCGCCCTCGGCAGACACGAAATACTTCAAGCAGTTCAAGTCCATCTTCGTCAAAGAGTTCGCCCCCATCACCTCCATCCACTTCAGCCCCGCCGCACCACACCGCTTCGCCGTCACCTCCGCGACGCGTGTGCAGGTCTACAATCCGAAGACGCAGACCGTCGCAAAGACCATCTCCCGCTTCAAAGATGTCGCGAGGAGCGGGCAGATTAGAGCAGACGGGAAGCTGGTCGTTGCAGGAGATGATTCGGGGTTGATACAGGTGAGTGGGTGGGCGTTAAGGTGTTGGTCGTGGAAGGCAGCCGGAGCTTAGTCCATTGATCTTTGTTCATCCCCAGGTCTTTGACATCAACTCTCGAGCGATCCTCCGAACAATGCGGACGCATCAACAGTCAGTCTCATCCCTCTTTTTTATGTTGTACTCCCTACATTGACCTGTGCACTCCTCATAGACCCGTCCACGTAACAAAGTTCCACACGCTCGACTCGACGCGCCTCCTCTCCTGTTCCGACGACGCGACCGTCGTCCTGCACGACATCCCCTCTCAAACCGCCCTCCACACCTTCACCTCCCACACCGACTACGTGCGCTCCGGCGCGCCCTCCCCCTCTTCCCCGCACCTCCTCCTCTCCGGCTCGTACGACAGCACCTTGCGCCTGTGGGACGTGCGGCAGCCGGATACGTCCGGCGCGGCGATCACGATGGTGCACGGCGGGGCGCCCGTGGAGGACGTCATCTTCCTTCCCGGCGGGGAGGGCGTCGTCTCTGCCGGTGGGCCCATCATCCGCGTGTGGGACCTGTTGGCTGGCGGGCGCTGCAGACGCGCGTTGAGCAACCACCAGAAGACCGTGACGAGCCTGGCGGTGGACGGTGACGAGCGGAGGCTCCTCACCGGAGGGCTGGACCAGATGGTCAAGGTGTACGACCTGGAGTCGTTCCGCGTCACGCACACCATGCGCTTCCCCGCCCCCGTCCTCTCCCTCGCCATTTCCGTGCGTCTTCCTGCGTCCATCCCTCTCCAATGCATTTTATCTTACCCTTCACTTCTTACAGCCCGACAACCTACACCTCGCTGCCGGTCTCTCGGACGGGACGCTCGCGCTCCGCCGGCGCACAGCGAAGGCGAACGAAGCCTCGACCAAAGCGGCGCGCAAGGCGGCTCTGCACTCGGGCGCGTATGAGTTCTTGCAGGAGGCCGGCGGCGGCGCGGGCCCGACAGTGAGCGCCACAGGCGCGCTCGGCGTGGACGAGTTCAAGGTCGAGGCTGTGCGCCGGCGCCGGCTCAAGGACTACGACCGCCTGCTCAAGAGCTTTAAGTACTCTGCTGCGCTCGATGCGGTCTTGCGAAAGGTTTGTCCTATCTTCGCTTCCCTCCATCTCCAAGCTCTCCTTTCCTGCTCAGCTGGACTGACGCATTTGGGTTCCGTCGTCCGCCCAGCAAACCCCCCCCGCAACGACCTTCTCCCTCCTGCACGAGCTCCTCCACCGCGACGGGCTGAAAACCGCGCTCTCAGGGCGGGACGATGTCTCGCTCGAGCCTGTCCTGGCGCTGCTCGTGAAGCACATTACCGACCCGCGCTTCGCCGACCTGGCATGCACCGTCGCGGGCGTTGTGCTCGGTGGGTCTGACCCTCTCTCCCCCCCC
>JTLS01000676.1:0-14960 GCA_000826855.1 Basidioascus undulatus
CTTGGCTGTTGCCAGTCGGTGTTGGCGATGAGATGCTGCAGGGTGTGTTAGATCTTTTCTCTCTGTCACGGTCGCGTGACTGATCATCTGAAATCACTCCTGACCTAGGTTCTCCGGCGGAACATCTTCGCTGGTGTTAGCAGTCATTCTTGCGTGCTTTGCGCTCTCAGCGGTATCCTCCATGAGCGGGATCAGACATTACGACGTCTGTGACATTACTAGGATAATGACCTTCTGAATTAGGCCTTACCACGCGCCCTCGTGTACAGTCTCCGCTGCAAGCAGTCCTGCGGCCAAGGTTTCAGTGGTCCGCGAAGGCCTCATTCAGTGCTTGCCTAGGGAATTTCCTGCGGTCAATCGACCAACCTTCATCACTGGGCTTATCAGAGTTACACAACAGTTACTGATACTGAAGTTTCGGTCATTATGCTTTACAACTTGAGGCGCAACTGCACAGGCTTCGCAACGACCGTAAGCCCTTTCCAAATGGACCTTTGCACTTCAGATTTTCCCCTGAACGCTTATCCTAGAGGATGGTGTTATTGGTGAGCGTAAAATCTTCTGAAAGCAAGTCTTATCACACAGCGGCTGCCGTGCTTTTTCAAGAATCTCCTCGTATTGATTGAATGGGCCAGGGGAGGGCTGCATGGAAGAGCTGGCCGACCTTCACGGCTGTTCAATCGTACGCGCTCGACACTGATCGCACATCCGCGTGGAGGCATCCCATTGCACGAAACGATCGATGCACCTCTTCTTGATTGTAACCGAGAGCTTAGAATATTCCGGTTGTGGTGTAGGGGCTCAGTGTGCGGCTCCAAACCCATGCAATGGGTTGGCAAGCGTCAGCCAGTCCATCGTCTGCTGCCCCTGCTTAACGAAATTTACGGGGAATCCGTTTGCCTTCCAAGGATTTGAGTCTCAAAACTCTATCCAGGTGTCAGGGACTCGCTCCTTCAGGCTTTATGGTCGCTAACCACTGAGGATTCGGCGCAGAATGCACACACGCGATACACTGCACCCTGTCTTCATCCTCGAGCTAGGCTTTACGGACTCCCTGTTGGATTGAAAGATTTGCATTCTATTCAAGAGCGACCTCTGTAACAGTGTCTCGACAGTGCCGGCTACCAGTAATAGCCTAGGGCGAGCTCGTAGATGGTCTAATGAAGCTCGCGTTTGAGTGCACACTCGCCATAAAGGTGATGCACACTTATAGAGCTCATCCTATTCTCGTGAGGTTTTCATTTTATCTTTACTCAGCAGAGATACTGACATTATCTCTTTTCCAGGACTATGCTGGGCAAGAACCACGGATAGGCGACACTTTTCTCATGACCGTCAGTTCTTCCTCTGTCTTACTGAACAACTTCCCCCAATAGCTTCGGCTTTTTCTGGTACGTAACTAGCCCGATAGGTTAGGCTGACAGTGCGCAGAATCGTTCGCTAACACCTTTGGTGCTTGAACAGGCTCATCATCTGCCTGACATACGCACACAGCCTCGTCTACACCCTTTCCACTTATGAAACACCTGGGGACTTCGAGGACAACGTAATCGAACCTCACAAACATCTGCTCTGTTCGCAGTCGAGCCGACTTCCGGGACATGATGAACGGCGTTCAGACAAGTTCGCGCGGTATGTCATTGAACAGCCGCAATGGGTCTGGGCACCCACCGTAGGGGAGCGATGCAGTTCGGGACCGATTCTGAGTCGAAGTCGTTGAGAGGCAAGTCTTGAGCCGCAGTACTAGAACAAACTGACTTGGGTTGGGTGATTGTGATACGGCCGTTGCTCTCAAGCTTTTGCTCTGAAGAGCCTGGCCGCGTTGGCATTGTCTAACATAAAGCGGGAGGAATGCTGCACAGCTGTCATGGACGAAGGAGAAGTACTTGCCGAGCGGTGAGGGTGATTCCACACCAAGAAAGGCGTTCACATAAGCAAATCTACATTAAATGCTGTAATAGCTACGAAGCAAAGTCCTCTGAGGAGGAGGGGGAAGTGGATGCGGGCGGTTGAGTGAGCGATGGGCAGGCTGCCCGGACCCGTCTCCTGGTCGCCGGCTGAGGGCTCACTGAACGATACGTGACTCAGGCCTTGTTGATTATAATTGCCTTTCAGCCGATCAGCAGCAATATTCCTATTCTCAAATTGAGTTGTATTATTATACTGTGTCGCGTGGGGTGCGTTGCATGACCAATCCATCATAGAGGCGGCCGTCGTTGTGAAAAACATTGACGCGGTCGACTGCGCTTGTGCACTATCGCTCGCCACTTCATGATCATAGGCCACCCGGCTATTCTTGCAAGCCCGCCGCGCCCTGCGAGAGTATCTACAAGTCCCGGGGGTATGTTCTTGCATAGTAAGCTGCTCATAAGCCGACAACGCCTATGGGCGGCCGCCGTCGAAATTGGCTGCGGCTCGGGCCGGAAACTCACTCATACACTTCGCCAGCGACGCACTGCCGGATAATCCAACGTGTACTGTTCATCGTTCATCCTGGTCCTTGATCGCGACAACGAACCGACCGATGGATAACTCAGCGTCCTAGTCCAGTGATACGCCCGCCCGACTCCAGCACAGGTACATAAGGGACTACCCGCCACCCGCGAGCGCTCGCGAAGTCCCTCAGTTCTACCTTGCACCAGCACTCATCATCCACACCTTAAATACACCACTCCCCATAACTCCTAGCGAACATCATGGTCTCTGCTGTACGATCTTGTTGGAAATACCGATTCGAAACCCCTCAACGCTCATGTTTACTCTGTTGCTCGCAGGACTCTTTCAGAGCCCTCTCGCCTACACTTGCCCGGGATCTGCGCATTCGAATCATCGGCGCGGGCATCGCCGGCCTCGCTTGTAGCCTGGCATGCAAGAGGGCTGGGTTCAGAAACGTAAAAATCTTTGAAGGCGCGCCACAAATCGCTGAGGTCAGTTGTCCGGCAAGATTGTGGTTGCTGAAACGGACTGACTGACTCATGGGTGTGCAGGTTGGCGCAGGCATTCAAGTGGCACCAAACCAGAGGTAGGACAGGAATTCAAGCTCTACAATACCAGGCTGGTAATGCTGAAGGTTGCGAACCCAGTCGCATTCTTCGGCGACTGGGCGTTTTGGAGGATCTGCGGCCGCACGCTGTGGCGCTGACGGAAAACTCGCTGAGACGTACGGTTCTCTTATTTTATCTATTAGATCTCAGGGCTCATTTAATCTTGCACACACTGAAGGCTACGCCGACAACAGCGTGCTTGGCCACGCACCACTCATGCCGCAAGCCGAGGAGAAATACGGCGCTCGTGCGTTCTTGTCTTGTCTCGCAATGCATCATAGGCTAACGCAACCTGTCCCTAAAAAGCTCTCTGGGTCACGCACCGAGCTGATCTTCAGAGAGTGCTTCGAGAAGGCGCTGAACGTGCGGGCGTCGCAATTCGTACAAACTCGCGAGTCGTCCATGTGGACTTCGCTTTGAATCGACTCAAAGTGGAGGGACTGGAGGACTGGGTCGAGGGCGATGTGATTATTGCAGCCGATGGTGAGTCTGGTAATAACTGATCAAAGCTCATTTTCCTGGAAACTGGACCTCTCACCCCCCTTTTAGGTGTCAAATCCCTTGTGCGAGCACAAATCGCTGAAATGCATGGGACGCGTGACCGCGGTATGGCTGCCTGTACCAAGGGACCTTCTAAGCGGTTGTTGATGATGTTCAACATGCACTCTACAGCTCATGCGACGGGCGATGCGGCATACCGGATCCTTATCCCTCGAAGCAAGCTCGAGCACGAGCCTGAACTGCTCGAACTCCTGGACAACAGCATCGGGTACCGGTGGATGGGACCCGGCGGGCATATCATGGTGCGCACCGTGGCTGCGGCATCCCCGGACGAGCTCAAGGCTGATATTTTCGTACTTCCTGTAGGCTTACCCGATCAGCAACCACGGGGTAGGTTCTTTGGCGACCGATAAACTGCGGAATATAGCTGAGAGCGTGAACAGCTCTTCAATATGGTCCTCCTGCACCCGGACACAAACAACACGAGCGAGAGCTGGACGACATGTGGATCTAAGCAGCAGATGCTTGACTTCTACAAAGAGTGGAATCCCCGTGAGTCTCTTTTCCAACACGACGCGACTGGATTGACGGCTGACGCTGCTTTCCGGCGTCACGCAGTCATCCAAAAGCTGCTCAAGTATACGCCTCCGGACGAAGTGATGGAGTGGAAGTTGATGGACCACGATAAGCTGTGTGTACATCTCGCTCTGTACACAGGGCTTTATCGCGACGCTAACCAACTTAAACGCTCCCGCCAGGCCGACCTGGGTGGAAGGCAACACCGCCCTCATTGGCGACAGCTGCCACCCTATGTGCGTCTCCTCGCCTATTTGTACACATAAGAGCCAGCTGAATGTTTCATACAGGCTGCCGTACGTGGCCCAAGGCGCTGCACAAGGTGTCGAAGACGGTGCAGTCATCGCAGCCGTCCTCAGCGGGCTCGAAAGCAAAGACAAGATTCACGATGCGCTGCGGCTTTACGAGGTCAGCCTAAACTTCTTCCAAATTGAACCCCACACTATGAATTCTTACTTCTTTGTGAGTGAATAGGAGGTCCGGAAAGAGCGCGCCGAGCGCATTCAGGCGTCTGCGGCCGAGAACCGGATAACCTTGCATCTGCCTGATGGACCGAAGCAGAGGGTGCGTGCTCCAAGTATCCTCTACCGAATTGCATAAAAGCTGATAAGCTCTCTGAAACAACTCAGGAGCGCGACGAGCAGATCCGCCTCGCGGCACAAGGTGGACCAAATCCGGACAAGGTGAGCTTTCTGGCACTTCGCGCTCCTGATTCTTAATCGCCTCCAGGACTGATGAGATGAAATTGACGGTGCTTCGTTTCCATAGTGGGCCGACGCATGTTGGCAGGAGTTCATGTACGGTGTGGACGCGACTCAGGAGGCGCTGGACAGGCTGCAGAAGATCAAGGAGGGCTTGGGGCGCAAGCCGCTGCCGCATGCGGTTGCAAACCTGTAGAGTAGGATGAGGATCGAAGATAAAATAAGTGATTTTGAAAGGTGCGAGACGTTGCACGGCGATGGGTCCTAGGATTACAGTCGATTTCGACGCCTACAACCTGAATACAGCGCACAACGACCCGTTTTTTCCCTTTCCTGTAAGCGGGTGAGTTCTCGGCAAAGAGGTATCATGCATGCACCCAACCCGTCGCGTCCTAACCCCCCACTCCTGGCCGTCCTCGCGCTATCGAGCGCCCTCCACCAAGCCCTCACCCGCTGCCGGACCGCCTCGCCCCTGCTGCTGCACCCGCTCAAAGTGCGGGCGGGCCAAGCGGATGTTGATCTGGATTGCAGCCGGGACTGGACGGACGGGGAGACGATGTGGAGCCATAAGCAAGCGATGCAGGATCGGGTTCGGAGAATGGAAGATGGGGTAAGGAGAGGATGGAGGGAGGGAACGTACGGATGCGAGGGTCGGCAGAGACGACGAGGACGTAGGTGTTTGAGGTGAGGGGCTCCAGCACAGCAGTGAATGACGGCTCGCGGATCTCGAGCGAGTTGAATTGGTCAGAGAGCTTGCTGCGCGCCGAGATAGGGTGAGAGCTCGGATTTAGTTTGCAAAGAGCGAATAAGTAAGGGAAGGCAAGGATGGATCCAAGACGTACGTGCACGACAACTTGAAAGCCTTCACGAGCTCTGAGATCTTCTCAAACCGCTGCGGGTGCTTCTTGAGGGCGCCCGCACCGTCCTCCCCGCCAACCTCAGTCTCCCCGCCGCCGCCCTTGCGCTCGCCTCCATCTCGTTCCTGCCCGTCAGTGCTGAAGCCGGAGAAGCTGGTGTCCTCGTCGTCGCCGGTGCCTGAGCGCGCGATCACAAGGAAGGTCGTCCGCTCGAAGAGGACGATTTCGGTCGCGCTGCAGAGGGCTGCGAAGCGCGTGAGGGAGGAGGAGAGGTGCGGGGAGGAGGGGAGGAGGAGGGTGACGATGTGGGACCAAGCCTGTGCGCCGGTGGGCGGAAGGTAGACGGCGTCAGTCGGGCAGTATCAAAGCCGGGAGAGGGCAATAGTGGTCTTATGAGAATGAACAGGACGGAGGCTTGCCTTGTAGAGAGACTCATCCCAGATGGAAGTGGCGAAGGCGCGAACGTCCCACCCGCCAGGGATGGAGATCTCCGCCGCGCGCGCGAGGATGTCCGCCCTTCGCTCGTCGAACACCTTCCGGCGCTCGCCCTCAGGGACGAGGTCCATCTTGTTGACGAGCACGAAAACTTTGACGCCGTCGTTGTCCTGTCCCGCGCCCGCCTCCGCGCCCGCGCCCGCTGCCGCCCCGCTCTCCTCCTTCCCGTCCTCCCCCGCCCCCCGGCTGAACTCCCGCAGCCCCTCGAGGCACTCCCCGAACCATTTGAGCTCCTCCTTCAGCGCAGCAGAGCCCGCGCCTGTCGTGACATCGAAGACGTAGATGAGGACGCCAACGTTGCGGAAGACGGTGTCGCGTTGGTGGGAGAGGTACGAGGAGAGAAAGGACGCTTGGCCGCCGCAGTCCCAGAGGTTGAGGGTGAGGCTGGAGAGCAGCCTGACGGAGGAAGACTCAATCGAAAGCGTCGCGCCAAGTCGTGAGGTTGTTAGGGGAGTGTGGTTGGCGCTGGGGAAGGGTGCAGGTGAACGGAAACCAGGCGGGAAAAGACGTGAAGGGGAAGACGCACAAGATGATTGATCGCATGGAGGTCTTGCCCGAACCTATGCTTCGCCCAGCCCACGCTCACAAATGAGTGTCCCTATTCCATACAGACCCGTCGCTTTGGACGCCTACGGACCTGATTTGCCCATCAAGAGCACCTAGAAAGACCAGGCAGGGCAAGTCAGCTCTCGGAGACGGCGGACAGCCAAGCGGGTCACCCGCCTTCTTCTTCATCTTCGCTTGTGATCAACGGGGAATAGGGCACGTGTCGTATTAATCTCGTGCAGATCGATGTAGGAGGCTGGAAATTGGCTGGAGCCAGAGGTGGTCAGTATCCGATCGAAGGCCCACCCGGCCTGTCCTCCTCCCTGTCCTCCTCTCGCTGCCAACCTGCCGGCTCCAAAGCTGTGAACGATGGGCATAGCAACGTACTGCGAATTTCAGGGACGACGTCTCTGATTCCAGCAGATCGATTCCTAGCAGATGGAGATCGGGTTCAAAGGTCGCGGTCGCTGGGGTCGTGCGATGTTTGGCCGGGAATCCGCGGACTGTCCGAGAGAGAGATAAGATAACGAACGCCTGAGCTCGGTGACATGCACATTTCTTTACCCATGAGACGAATCCTTGCGCAGCATGAAAGCTCTCCTTATTTCTTTTGATTGTCTTTCTTGTCCAACTCTTCCCAGAAAGAAGGCGAGACTGCGGCCATCCGAACACAACGAACACCACGGGAGTGCGACACACTGCACATCCACTTCCATGGAGCACATTTACGAAGCGGGATCTGAGCTACAGGAACAGTTGATTTCCACCACAGATTCAGGTCAACAATATTGACAAAACCTTAGGCCGCAGCCCCAGGCTGGACAGAGCGTGCAGCATGCATATGATGCCTGTCCCGTCCTGCAGCATCTGTATTAGTGCTTCAATGACATTTGGACTTGGAAAGTTGGCAATGTGGGTGGCTCAAGCTGTCCGATCGGAAGTCACCACCGCCCGCTCTGCGTTCTCGCAGACGAACGTCCCGTGCGAAGCTATCATTTCGTTCGGAGACGACCATCATAGTGCCCAGCCACCCTCCTCCCTCAAACTTCCAATTTAAATATACTCGCCTGTCTGTATTCCCCATCTCTGGGAGGTTAGGTTCCTGAACGCAATCGACACAGGGAGATCAGCGCCCGTTCTCAATGCAGTACCAGCCCTCCGCCCCCGTGGCAATGGTCAGTTTTCAACAACGTCGTTCGAGTTCACGATTTCCCCTTTACGGAATACAGCAATGGAAACATTCCATCAGTCAACGTCGATGAGGGGATGGATCAGGTACTATCTTGAGTGAGAGACATCCCAGAGTGCAGTGTCCAGGAGCAGTGACCACATCAGCTGGTTGGAAGCGAAGAAGGAAGAAGCTCACAATAGCTGAGAAGTCGCACAGAGACCTGGGTTATAGGTTGGAGAGTGGAAAGGGGAGAATCAATAGAGGACCCCTGGTCGTTGCGGCGGAACCTGAGCTTGTGTATCCTTGGTTCGTCGCGCCGCCTGAGGCCTCGTATTAAAAAGGTTGAATGAAAACCATTCAATCATACTGAAGCAATGGGAATTATCCTGGCTCATGACCTCACCTGCTTGTGCCCCGCCCTCGCGAGCTGTGTTGCCTGGTACACCGCCGCTAATTCGTCCGACATTCGCTTTACCCCGAAGTCTCTTCAAGGATTTCAAGCATTCCGCAACATGCCAAGCAGTTCCGTAAGTATGTCACCGCATTCCGTCCCAGTGTTTCTGGCCTCTGACCCCACAACTATTCCCGTCTGTGCAGGAAATCCGCGTCAAAGACGGTCCAGTACATGTTGGCGAGCGAGTGCATACCAAGTTCAGGGGTGGACAAAGGGAAGGAACGGTACGCACTAGAGTACACCTCTGAGATGAGGAGAGGCTGCTGGAAGTAGTTTTGATCGGAGATATATGATGGGATCAACGGCGACGGTAGGTCGAGGCGATCATCGGACCTGATGGCGAGCCAGTCGAGCAAGCAGGGGAGGTCAAGGTGCCAGTGGCAGTACGTTTCCTGGCACCTTCGTTACATTACTTCCCCCTAATAATTTGCAAAACTCCGATCAGAACCCACCCAAAGTAGTGTTCACTGATCGTAAGACGCCACGCGTTCAGATGCTTCCCCTGCCCTTGAGTGCGCGGACTGAAGATTGTCACCTTTAGAGCACGGCCATCAAGTTGCCCATAACCCAGGGACGCTCACTCACGCTGATAATCCCGACCCGGGCGATCGCCAAAAGTAATGCGGGACTGGGGTGCAATCGTGGTTGCACCCGTGTTGTCGAACCTAGCAATATACGTGGCTTGGGTGAATGATGTGAGGGGTTCACGGCTTGACTCTACTTACTTGGAGCTTTAAGACTGCTGGTCCGACATGGAAGCTTCAGGACTGCAGTTGACAGAGGGACTTACGGGCGCCAAGCAAATTGATTGCATGCCTGTGGCATGAAGCATCCTAGGAAGGGGAACTTGAACAAGCATATGGCCTAAAGAGACTCATTACTTTTCTTTTCAGCACGACTAATTCATTGCTCTTGTATCCAAAGTATTCAACCAAACAGTCAGTTTGCTGGCAAACCCCACCGCTTCCCCACCGCTTCCCACCCCCGATGTTCAACAATTCTGGAACGCGAGGAAACACTGGTCCTGAGCTGCACATGTGTTCAACGAAAGCATGCTTTGAATTCGAGGTCCTCATTGGGTGTGCCTCCGTTCCTTCCACTAAACACGCTGTGTGATCAATGCTTGAACATGGGCGTTTAAGGTCCACGCTAGCGATCAATCATGCTTGCACCGCGTCGCTGTGCAAACACCGCCCTGCAGCCTCAGCAGATCGTATAAATACCTTCCTCCGGCTTATCACTCCCCCCTCAACTTCCCCTCTCCTTCTCCGGATAAGCCACCATGCTCGGCCTTCTTCTCCTCGCCCTCCCCGCCGCGTCGACGCTCGCCCTGCCCAGCCCGCGCCTCGTTGCGCGCGGAACGTGGTCGTCGACGTGCACGGCGCCCGAGAGCCCGTCGTGCAGCTCCAGCGTGGCCCCTCCCGATACTTGCTGCACCAACTACCCCGGCGGTCAGGTCGTTCGTGCGTGATGACGAGAAAGGCGCGAGAGGGTAGTGTAGAAGCTAATGAGCGGTTGTCAACCAGTGACCCAGTTCTGGGAGTTCAACTCGACGTATGCTGGCCCGAGCGATGCGTGGACCATTCACGGTGCGTTCTGAAGTTTTTGAAGGCTTCTAAGCAACTACTGATGTTGAATCGAGACTAGGTCTCTGGCCTGACCAGTCAGTGCGCTGCTGTATGACAGTATTGGGGCACGGTTGTGGTTGACTGTCGTTTTCATCAACTCGAATCCTGAATCATAGCTGCGGTGTGTTCTCCGATTTCGCCCGAACACATAGTATAGGCCAAAGAACGGCTGACATGAATGCACGTAGATGGCTCATACGACTCCTCCTGCGACCCGTCCCGTGAGGTGACTGACAGCATCGCGGACATCCTCGTATCGAAAGGGGAGCAGGCAACCCTTGACTATATGAACACAGTGAGATGTCTGCTCTGTAGGGTTTTCGGTGATCACAGACAAACGTATCATGGGTGGACAAAAACAGTGGTGGCCGGATTGGAAGGGCGACAACCAATACTTCTGGTCGCACGAGTTTAACAAGTAGGTTATTTGAATGTTGTGGTTCTTTTCCCAATTGTGAGGACGTATTGCTGAAACATCAATCGAAGGCATGCAACCTGCATTTCCACCCTCGAGCCGTCATGCATTGCGAACTACCAGCCGCAGGATGACGTTTGTCCTGGCCCTGTCACTTCAAATTCCTTGTATGCTGATGATAAATATGGTAATCAAGGTTGCAGTATTCTTCAACAAGGTTCGCTCATTCGAATGCTACCCTTGCTCAGCCTAGCACCTTTTCTAACCGCCCCGCCCGTCCGCTCTGTTAGGCGGTGGAGATCCAGAAGGTCTGCCCTGTGGGAATATTCCCTCCAGCATTGGAGTTGCTCAATTATTCATTGGATCTACAGACTCGCCCAACTTACGAGTTTCTTGCTGCCGCCGGTATCGTGCCCAGCACGACCGCAACCTATGCGCTAAGCGACATCATGGCGGCTCTGGAGAAGGCCACCGTGTGTTTCTCCTTCTAAAATACCTCCATACCTTGGTACTAAACACTTTATTTAATTTCAGGGTGCAAAGCCCACTGTCCGCTGCACCGGTGGTGCATTGCACGAGCTTTGGTGTGTCTTGTTTGCTACACTTCCCATATGCCTCGACCTGATGTTGCGGGCGGAGGACATCAGGTACAGCTACTACGTGTCTGGCAGCATCATGTGAGTATTTGCGTCAAGTATCAACTGTGACCTTCTCGGACTCATATCCAGCGCCTGTTCTGCAGCGATGGGACGTTTCACGCAACGGACGCCGTCGGTACGGACAGCAACTGCCCTGAGCAGGTCTCGTACCCGTTCAAGAAGACGGCGTGAGCTCATAGGATTGGGTAAGAGGTGTCGGAAGTTTTATCCAAAGCCATTTATACTCGGGAACATTTTCATTTGGGCAAATACATGCGCTTTGAGAACCTAAGCAGTGGCTAAGGCCAGCTAGAACGATGCATAACACTGCAGTTCGCACGCTCTACTTCCACCCAAGTTCAGATTGAGGGAAGTATCGAGAAAACGAAGAATCACATGCAAGGTCTTCTCGTACCTCGCTTCTCAGACTTTTCTTCCACCCCTTGACGACCTCCCAGCCACGGCCCAACAGTTTATGTGGTCTGTGCGGAGGCGTTCGATCTTGATCCAACCCCCATTCTCGGGTAGTGCCTTTCTAGGAGTTTCTCCTTTTACACTCTCCTGACAGCAATCGTCCTCAATGTAATGCCCGTTGCAGACGGCGACGCGGGTCCTTGATTCGACATGGAATGGATTATGACAAGCTCGGGGAATCTGTGCGCCCTTTAGGGCCTATGTGCTCGCCGTCGAGCGCTTCCATGCAATCTCAGTCGAAGTTGTTGCATTGATCTGCATCTGATTAACGTCGTGCGGCATCCCCCCAAGCTACTTAGAATTGGAGGTCAGCATGCTTATAATTTGTCACGGCAACAGGTGAAATAGGCAAAGTCAGGCGAATGGCAGGCAGGCAGTCGGTGAGACGCTGTCGATTGAAGTGCAACCGTGAACCATCTAGGCATGAACGAGTCCAGTGTGAACGTGGACAAGAATAAACATCCTGCACATGAGTACAAATGTAACAAAGACGGGGGAGGTCAAAAGCAAGCAAGCGATCGAGCGAGCAGGGTGCGGCAACGTATATGCATGTGCGTCGGACGGGGCAAAACACGACAAACAATGCGCAGGAAAACGAGTGAAACTGTCCGCGCTGCGAATCTCGTTAGCGTGCAAGGCTTAGGGTATGGCACTATAGCACGATGGCAAGGTAGGGTACAAGTGGAGAAGGGAAGGGGGGACGTGAGGGGAGGGCGGAAGGGTCGTTAGGCCGTGACGAAGTATGCGAGGGCAATGACAATGTAGAGGGTCATCAACCTGTGGCACAGTCAAGACGGTCCAGATTAGATCTCACCGCAGGAGAGTGTGAGGAGGGGGAAGGAGGTGAAACCCACATCGCGCCCTCGAGCCAGTTGCTCTTGCCGTCCTGCACGAGGAGGTTGACGAGAAGGACCGAGACAAAGAGGGAGATGGTCTCGAAATTGGAGAAGAAGAGCTGGTGGGGCGAGGCGGTAAGTCGGGGTCAGTCAAGGTTCCGATAAGCGCTTCCGTGCGGGACGACGCACAGTGAGGTCCTTGTGCATGATCCAGCCCTGAAAAAGGAAGCACGAGCACCAAATGGTTAGATATGGACCCCAGAAAGCATAGAAACGGTCCCCGCATACCAAAACAACGAGCAGAGGCACGAGGCACACTGCTATCTGGATGCTGGAGCCCACGGAGACGGCGATGGCCAGCTCCATCTTGCCCTTGTACGCCATCCAGACCGAGCTGCGGATTATCCTAGGGGACAGACTCGCACCCATTTCTAGTCGAAACTGAGGAGAGTACTTAAACGAACGAAGCCTGAATTCATGGTGAGGTCGCGCTGACGCTCTCAGTGTGTAAGACGCCGCATTCACTGGGGTCAAGCTGATACTTGCAAGTCGAACCTGAATTTCATAAATCAATCAGATAGATTCATTCTGTACGAGACCCAGATCACCGGGCCCCAGTCCCGCCGCGGGTGGAGAGAGATCAAACTCTGCAGCCGCTGTCGGGTCCCTCTTTCCTCGCTTTCGCCCACGCTCTTCCTTCACTGATGTTATCATCGTGGTCCAATCTCCCCAATGTAATGTAATATTCATTTCCACAAGTGTTTGTCGGTTGTTCTATGGCATAGACAGTGCTGGGTTGGTGGACCGCGAAGATGCTATAGCTTATCTTGGTCCACGCGGGCTTCGTCGATGGAGTTTTCATCCCTCAGATCGTAGTCCTATCTCAACATCTCACCCCAACTTAGGACGTCTTCGATACCCCTCGCTCCTTAGTTGGAAGGGGGGTGTTGACCTTGGCCCACTACCTCAGGGATGAACACCCCCGCGACGACGCCGGCGTGCACGAAGGTGAGGCGGGCCATGCGGCTCGCGAAGGCCGTCCTGATCAGGCCGAGGGACATACTCATTCGAACAAGGTGCAATAGTGGAAGTGGGCCTAGGGTGGACAGAGCCGGGGCTGCGATGGGCATAAAGAACAAGGGGGAAAGGTACGTACGACAACAACCGTGCAGCCGTATCACACTGCTGTGGTTCCAGAGTTACTCCAAAAATTGGGCTTTATACAAGCGATTTAAACTTCTGTGGAATGTGTAATATAGGACCCCGAATGATAGTTACGATATCTAATAAATCCTGAGCGCGACGGCACACGCTGTTCGCCCGGTGATTGCTCCTCCACCCTGACCCCAGCCCACACTACACTGAGGACATCAGGTCCTCTCAAATCAGTCAGCATTTCTACTGGACGACTTCCGGTTAGGTATTTTTTCTTCCCGGCAAGGTTAATTCCCCAACCGCGTTGCTTGTGTACTAGCCGGCCCGTTGCAGCGAGTAGCGAGAGCCGACTTGGAGCGTATCCAGTTCCCTTCCGTTCTCACCGTTAATTGTACTCTTTATCTCTCCTTCGCCCCGGATAAGTAAAGGTAAAATATCAAACTGTTTAAACTCGCAATCTCGGTGCGATCAGTGTATGTTCGGGATATTCAGCAGCCAGTTGCATTGACCGCCTCGAACGGTCTCGCTCTTCGTTCGAGCACCAGTATCACGAGCCTGAACGTACAAGTTCGGTGTTATCAATGTGACCTGATGTCTTCAAAACAACACTCCAAGAACCCTTGAAACACGTCTGAGTCGAAACGCATTGTCAAGCACTGCGGTGAAGGTGAAACAGCTCGAAAACACCCCCGCGTACCGCAGTCGCAATCTTTGCAGCTCCCAGAGGTTCTCCAAGCATGTTCTCGATCATAGAACATAAACGTCCGGAAAACATGTTATCGAACAAATGACCCCCAAATTTGCTCAGCAATTAGAACCACTTTGGTTTGTCGTTGTCGCTGTCTGCGACGAAACCAAGGTCATGTAGATGTTGCCGAAGCTTCCAACGCCCGCCTCAGACTCCGTTTCTGGTTTCCGGTCCCGCCCCGTCTACGAGCATTCAAGACGGCAGTATGTTGTCCTCGCAGTCCCATCGACCGCCCAAGCATCCAAATATACGCTCCAGCAAGCAGAACCGCAGCGCAAGTCAGCATTAAATACAGGCCCACAATCGCCAGCCAAGCCCCTCGCTCCTCAAACGCGTGACGCGCCAGTCGGCTCAAATGGAATGCTCGAAGGAAGAAGCCTCGGGTAGGCTGCCCTTGCCTGCCGCTACCTCCGTTCGCACTGCCCTTGGATCTCGCTCCGCCGCCTCCTCTTGCTCTTCATCCACCACCACCACCACCGCCAAGTCTTCCTCCCCCTCCTCCATATCGCCGCCTCCGCGCTCCCCATCGTCCCTCCTGAGCGTGCCTATGCCAAACGGGCACGGACACCGGCCCTCGCTGACCATCCCCTCCGCGTCCTTCGATCCCAAGTCGCCCTCCTCCGCCTCCTCGTCCTCGCCGATTACGAGCTTGCCCGCGTACGCATTCCATCTCCCCGGCCGCCCGCGCTCCCGCTCGCGCTCGCGCTCCCCGAACCCCGGC
>JTLS01000677.1:0-14953 GCA_000826855.1 Basidioascus undulatus
CGCTCTTCCGATCTATCCCCAACCCCCCCCCCGCCCCTGCACCCGCACCCGCACCCCAAGCGCCAACAACAGGTAGCGGGTGCGCGGAAGCCGGAGAGGCAAGAGAGCCCAACTCCACGTTCGACACGAGCGCGAGCTTTGAGCGCGCGGTGTGGAGCGTGCCGCAGACTGTGCGTCCTTTTCCTCTCCCCTCTCCCCATCCTCTTCCCCCGCCATGTTTTGTGTTTTTGAGGTGGAGGACGCTGATGGGATGCGCGTGGGTAGGAGCTAGACCGGTTAGCTGATGCTGGGGCGGGTGCTGGTGAGGGGCAGAGGGAGGGGGAGGAGGCGTGAGGTTGTGCGCAGGCATACGCTTTTGGTGCCTTCGGCTGCGCCGTGAGGAGTCCTGGGGATCCCGGTGCCTGACCTGGTCGATCGGGCGGCTTCGAGTTCGACCTCACGTCGCCCGCAGTATTTTCGCGATCCAAGTACCAAATAATCCGGTATCAAGACTATGGAAAGCCAGCGTCCACTTTGCGCCGTTGCTTGCTGGTTTCGATCGGAGAACGAGTTGACATCTTTTTCGCTCATCGAACCATTTCACACTTCTCAGCCATCACTCAACTTGAACGTCCTGATCGATCTTGACCCTTACGATCGGATGTCGTGGTATGGCTCGCTTCGTTTATTCTTTATAGAACCGCAAACAATACCGTCTCCGATGCGTGCAGCTCGAACGCCTCACACGCCTTGCGGCATGCAATGCGTCCACTGGAAACGGGTCCTGACATTCATTCAAGGTTCCTTCCTGCATTTGTTCACGTCTCTGAGGCGTAAATCTGGAACTGGACAAACCAGTACCCGTTGTCTCCGCGGGTCGGCCAATTTGCAAAGTAAACGGCGGGCAGGTGTTGGCACACGTCTCATCTTGGTGTATCAACCCTTCAATGCCTGAAGTAAGGTTGGTATCTCAGCAACCGAGTTGCTGTTCTTCCGATTTATACGCTCACAGTCGGCGCCAGGGTGTCTCGCCCGATTCTCGGGTGCAGATGACAACCGTCTTCTCTAGAGCACTCATTTCATATTTCTCATCGGAGTAACGTGAATATTCAAGTCTTAAACCGACAGAAATTGTGACTGCATGGTGTATCGTGCAAGCCACCCCTAAACATCGCTCAGTCTAGCAGCTGCAGCATCTCCTCAATCCTCGCCCGCGACCCCTTCTCCTTGTCCTCCCTCAACTTCACAGCCAGTGTTTGAGCATTCGCGCGGAGCTTGTCACCCTCAGGTCCTCGAGCGCGGGCAAATACGTCTCGCATCTCCACTGCGGCGGCTTCGTCTGTCCCCGCGATGGTGATGCTTCCTTCGCCGCGGTATGGCGGGCGCTGGGCGGGGCCGGTGCGCACCTGCACGTTCAAAAGGTGGGTGATTGGATCTTTTACCAAGGAACTGAGGGGAAACAGGGAGCTTGAAATAAGGCGACGAACCTGAAGGAGCTCAAAGCCGACAGCGTCTTCGCCTTGGCTGAAGACGTGGGCGTTGAGCGGCTGTTCCCCGAGACTGTGGCGGCCCATAAGACCAGCCCAATTACTAGGTAAGATGACAAAAGTAGAAACTGATCTCAAGGTAATTCGACGCTTACCAGGGCCACATGATCATTGGCACGCCGAAGACGATCGATTCGAAAACCGAGCTATAGCCAGCATCTGCCAGGTAAAGCAGAGCTTCAGTGGCGGCGAATCCTTTGAGAAGATAATGTGGCTTACGATTCAAGAACCACCCCATAGCTGGGTGCGCGAGGACGCGCTGTTGCTCGACCCACCCGCGCGTAATGAGACCGCGGCCGCTCGCGAGCACCTTCTCGCGCAGCTCGTCCGGAAGACTGGACGTGATGCCTCCGAGACAGAATATGAACGGGAAAGGCTGCTCTAAGGAGAGGAGGGTCTCGAGCAGGGCGACGATGTATGAGAACGCGTGCATCGGGTAATAAAGCGTCCTGCGCGATGATTCGAGATAGAGCAGTTCAGAAGTCAGCAGTACGGTAGTTTGTAGAAGAAAAGGCAAAAATAGCGTACCCGAAAGAAATTAACAAGACGGAGTGGCGGCCGTGCTTCTCCATCGAGTCGTCGAGGAACACGCCCACTTTCTCGTTGTCCGTCGTGGCGCCCTTGTAAGGGCTCCCGACTCGGCCCTCATCGAGCTCATGCCCTCCCCAGACCTCCTCCGGGAGCTGGACGCCGACGGCGAACATCCGCTTGTTGAGCCCTCCAGCGCCGTACCACTCCTCGATGCCCTTAAACGCGGCAGCCTGATAGCACGCAGAGGTGGGGATGATCATGCCGTCGACACGCTGCGGGACAAGCAAAATCTCAAAAAGCATGTCCCAGGGAACTGTGTATAGTTCAGAAGCTCTTTAGGCGGCAGGTTTTTGGGAAAAACGACAGAAATATGGAAACGAACGGGTGTCTGCCGGAAAGGCTTGCGGGTTGAGCTTGAGCCCCGAATGCCCATGTTAGCTGCACAGGATCTACCTCATACTTGCAAAGATAAAAGGCTCACCTCGTAGTCAAAGAGCGGCTCAGCGCCTGGAATACGCACAACTCTGCCAACAGCTACGCCGGTCTCGTTCTGAGCAGTAAACAGCTGTAAAGGACTCGGCGTCTCGTCAGCCTACTGGCATATCTTCAGTTGGGGATGACGTACAGCATTGCAAATCTCACTCAGAGAACGACCAGCCCGCCTGTCCTCGTCGTTGAAGATGGCGTGTGCGGCAGAGTAAAGGTGAGCCATTCCCCCGAGCTCTTGCGGACCGTGGAGCTATTGAAGATGCCCAACAAGAAATCAGCGCAGCCCCTGAAAGATTCAGAGAATATTTCGACTCGCGAAGGTGAAGTTGACCCCGATCTCTGGCCACCAGGCGAGGACCGGCACGCCCGGGCCAGCAACGTCGCTGACGGGACCGAGAAGAAACGGTGCGCAGAACAGGTCGAGCTGTGGGTACAGAGCTCAAGCTAACCATGGTAACTCGAGCTCGAAAATGGAATATACGAACGATGTACATCCCCGGCTTCCCTTGAGGCATCGCCAGATTGACAATGTCGCGCAGGATGTCCGGAACCGCGCCTATGAGCCCGGCAGTCGCGACGCCGACGACCTCGCTGATGCTAGTTGGCTCAATCGGGTCGCCCGCAGGTATTATATTGATGCGATCAATTGGCGCGCCTGTGCGTTGGAGCTCACTCTGCATCTTGGGGACGACCAGCGGGTGGTTGACAATAGTGACGAAAAGCTCGGGGCGCATCGAAAGGAGCTTGGCGAGAAAGACCATCAATGGGCGGCTGCTCCTGAAGGTCACCTGCTCGTCCCAAAAGCAGATTTACTGGCGAAGACGACATACAAATGCCCTGTGGAAAGGAGTTCAGATGACTACCGATGGGAAACGGCAATTGGGCGTAGATTGCTCACCGATGGCGGGATATGAGATCACAGCAATGTGCTGGCAAATTTGGTTGGTCATGGTGGAAGTGAGGAGGTTGCAAACTTGGAGACGTCGAGAAGGACACAGTCAAGGTACAAGCAGTACCTGCAAGATAGTCCGGTTTATATATCGAACAGCGGAGATCACGGCGCGCAACCTCGGGCTTCGGCAATGCGGCCAAGTTTATACAACTTAGGCCCTCTCTCAATCCTCCTAGTCGGGGTGCCGATGTGTACAGTAGGTCAGGCAACGGACAGCCTCTTGAGGATGCACGGCTGGATAGGGGAACTGGACACGACCACGCGGTGCGCACTTGCACTGAGCTAATTGGCGTATCCCCCGCGCTGATCGCACGTGTCCTGCAGGCGTTCGCCCGTGCCCTAGCCCTTCTCAACCGTATAAAACATGTCTACCTCGGGTTTGTCACCTTAATCGATGAGCCCGAGCATTCCGAAACATACACGGAGACCTTTATCGCATATCTCCCGCACTGCAGTGCTGTCGCTTCAACGAGTTGACGCCTTACTTCGACATCGAGCGAGACGCGGACGGAGACGTGGTGGACTTTATGAAGGTGACTACTAATATCTCGAATGAATACATACCTTTGATAGGACAGCATGCAGACAAGTGTATGTTGACTAGCGGAAAACTGACTGCGGACACCAAATGCGACAATACAAGATTCGAGATCGACGCCACCTACATTTCACACAATTTATTTTGTTTATTATTTCGACCGGGTCCTGGTAGAAACGCGGCCATCGTAGGCAAAGCGGTCGCCCCCTGTCAAAACCGCAGGAAAGAGAAGAAAAAAAGGGGGAGCGGCGAGTCACCCGCCGGCGGCGGCATGGTTCCAGCGGCAGAGTCCGGCGGCAGTCGTTCCCGGCGGAGGTCCCTTGTTTTCGCAGACTCCAGATGCATCAAATTGCACCGCCCTTCCTCTTGCCAGTTCTCTCATTCATCCCAAGAGCAATACGTCCGCAGTCTCTGAGTCTTTTAACCACATTGTGAGCAAGTTGGACCGGCGAAACAACGGATATAGCTCTGAGCTTACCTCATGGCTTCCCACCAGGGACGCCACCTTCTCGCCTCGATCGCTCGGCTTCCCCTTCCCACTTCGCCGCTCACCGTCTTCTCCGCTCGCCGCCTTCTTGTTTCCCTTACACCTTCCCCTAAAATCATGTCCAAGCACATCCTGCAAACTTTTGAGGCCGCTAAGGAGGCGGTCCGTCTTTGTTTATATCCTGGAGCGATCCTGTCGGAAGGCTCACGCTCGGGGTGGTGGTGCAGGGCAAGCCCGCGTTCGTGTACGTGACAGGCTAGGCGTGCCGGGAGCAGGAGAAGCAGGATATGCTAAGAATGTTGCGGGCTGAACAGCACGTTCATGACGGCGGGCTACCCGACCAAGGACTCGACAGTCGATATCATGCTCGCCCTTGAGAAGGGCGGTGCGGACATTATCGAGCTTGGTGTTCCGTACGTCCCTCTTCTTGCTATTCTGGTGTCACACGTGGAGAGAGCTCAAGGGCTTCTCATACCTTCACAGCTTTTCCGACCCCATCGCCGATGGTCCTTCCATCCAGGCTGCCAACACTGTGCTTCGTCCGGCAGCGTGGGATGGCATAGGAGGCTGTGTGAGCTGACACTTTGGAGGGATGCGGATCAGGTCGCCGTGGACAATGGCATCACGTACGAGGTCTGTCTTTCCTATGTGAAGGAGGCGCGTGAGAAGGGTCTCAAGGCGCCCGTGCTCCTCATGGGTGTGTCCATCTCGTACCTCTGCCACCGCAAGCGCGGACCGCTGAAAGGGCTCGGGCGGAATCACAGGCTACTACAACCCGCTCCTCTCCTTCGGCGAGGAGCGCTCGGTGCAGGAGGCGCGAAAGGCGGGCGCAAACGGGTTCATCATCGTGGACCTGCCCCCGGAGGAGGCTGTCCGTTTCCGTAACATTTGCACGACTGAAGGGTGCGTCTTGGGCTTGAGCTTTGGGGGATGCTCTCGCGGGTCTGGGGATTCCGTTGCTCACATTTGGTAGATCGCGCGAGCAGGCTGTCTTACGTCCCGCTCGTCGCTCCCTCTACCTCCGAGTCCCGCATTGCCTTCCTCGCTGGTATTGCGGACTCTTTCATCTATGTTGTTTCCAAGGTCCGTGCTCGATGCAAAGCTCCTCATATGCGCATGCCACCTCTGACCCTCGAACACTGCATCAGATGGGCACCACCGGCTCCTCCGACAAGGTCTCCAGCAACATCCCTCACCTCCTTTCCCGCATCCGCTCCCACACGTCTGCCCCCCTCGCCGTCGGTTTCAACATCTCTACCGCGGAGCACTTCAACTTCGTTGCCTCCGCGGGCGCTGACGGTGTCGTCATTGGTTCGCGCATCATCAACGTCGTGCGCGACACGCACGCTGCGTCCAAGCCCGTCCCCGCCGTGATTGAGGCCTATTGCGCCGCAGTCTCCTCGCGGGATGCCCCGCGCGAGCAGCGCGCCCCGCCCATTGACCCGAACAACCAGGAGGGTACGACTGGCTCCGCGGTTCCCGCTCCGCAGGTGCCCTCCACGCCAGCGGCGGACTCGGACTCGACGCAGCTGTCCGGGCGGTTCGGCGAATTCGGCGGGCAGTACGTCCCCGAGGCTCTGGTGGATGCTCTGGTGGAGCTGGAGGCCGCGCACGCGGTCGCAGTGAAGGACCCCAAGTTCTGGGAGGAGCTCGAGGGCATGTACGAGTACATGGGCCGCCCCAGCTACTTGTACGAGGCGGAGCGCCTCACCGAGCACGCGGGTGGCGCGCGCATCTGGTTCAAGCGCGAGGACCTCAACCACACCGGGTCCCACAAGATCAACAACGCCGTCGGCCAGATTCTGCTCGCTCGCAGGCTCGGCAAGACTCGCATCATCGCGGAGACGGGCGCCGGCCAGCACGGTGTCGCGACTGCGACGGTGTGCGCACGGTTCGGGATGGAGTGCCATGTCTTCATGGGCGCGGAGGACGTCCGTCGCCAGGGTACGCACGCTCGCCTAACTTCCACTTTTTGAGAATGAACGCACTGACACGAAACTGTCTAACCTGCAGCTTTGAATGTTTTCCGCATGCGCATGCTCGGTGCCAAGGTGCGTTCTTCTTAATTGGTCTGCATTCCGCGATGAATGGAGACGGTCGCTTACCATCGGCGACTACAGGTCATTCCCGTCTCCTCCGGCTCGAAGACGCTCAAGGACGCAATCAACGAGGCGATGCGTGACTGGGTGACCAACCTGTGCGTCTCTGCTTTGCGCCTCTTTGCAGCACTTCCTTTCCCAGGATTGACGATGCTTCTGCGTCTGCATTCAGGTCGACGACGCACTACCTCGTCGGCTCCGCTATCGGCCCGCACCCATTCCCGACGATCGTGCGCGACTTCCAGCGCGTCATCGGCAAGGAAATTAAGCAGCAGATGCAGGTCAAGCGGAACAAGCTGCCCGACGCTGTCGTCGCGTGCGTTGGCGGCGGTTCCAACGCCATCGGCACGTTCTACGACTTTGTCGAGGACAAAAACGTCAGGCTCGTGGGTGTTGAGGCGGGCGGTGACGGTATGTCTGCGAAACATTCCTGCGTGATTTCCTGGAGGAAGACTGAATGGGTGCGGGGACTGCGTGGCCAGGCGTTGACACCAACCGCCACTCCGCGACGCTCTCGATGGGCACGCCTGGTGTCCTGCACGGCGTCCGGACGTACCTTCTCCAGTCGCCCGAGGGCCAGATCATCGAGACCCACTCCGTCTCTGCTGGCCTCGACTATGTGTGTCTTCTCTTTCCCGAGTATTAGCCAGTGTCCATCGCATTCGTTCTGACGCGCTTTTGGTCTGCTCAACAGCCCGGTGTCGGTCCCGAGCATGCGCAGCTGAAGTTCTCCGGCCGTGCCGAGTACGTCGTCGCCACCGACGAGGAGGCGCTTCGCGGCTTCCGGCTCTGCACCCAGCTCGAGGGTATCATCCCCGCGCTCGAGTCGTCCCACGCCGTTTGGGCCGCTGTCCAGCTCGCCAAGACTCTGCCGAAGGACAAGGACGTCGTTCTTGTACGTTGTCGTCTCCGCTTCGCTTTCCGTTGCTTTCTTTCTTCTGTGAATCTTTGTCGCTGACATTCGGATCTGGAACTGTGTAGTGCTTGTCTGGCCGTGGCGACAAGGACGTCGAGCAGATCAGCGAGCTTTTGCCGGGCAAGTGGGCCGAGAAACTCGACTGGGACGTTTCTGTCTGAGGGATGAGGGACATGGGTATTGCGGGTGCACAGAGACGATGAGACACGATATGATAGAGAGTCACTTCGTGCATGCCTTTTGCAGATTGATTAGGCCTACATCAGCGTGGTCTGCACTGCGGTATGGGAGACAATGCCTAAATAACACCGTGGTTGCTCATACAATATACACCCGTTACTGATAGCGATTTGCCCAATTTCATGAGGTCAACTCGACGTTGACTTGATCTGAGAAGGACGATCAATAGTGGACGAATGCGATACTAGTCGAGCGCAAATGTGAGCAATTGTGCAGCGGCTGGTCCACGGATGTAGGAGATATGCTCTACTTCATCGAAGCGGTCAGGAGGTGTCCAGCGAACGGCAGGTATATCGTGTTCGAAAGCGATGATTAGGGAATGACCTCCAACACATAACAACAACGGCCGCTTAACTCAGTTGGTTAGAGTGTGGAGCTAATAATTTAGTTGGTACTCCAAAGTCGCAGGTTCGACCCCTGCAGTGGCCATTTTGAGATCAGAAACATCTTCCTGGCGGGCGCACGTACACCTTACCGTCCCGACGAGTCCGTCGATCTCGACGAAATCGAGAGGGTCTTCTTCGACTTCGGCTTTTCGCGTCTCAACGTTTCGGAGATTCCGCCTCCGATTCTGGTTCCGCAGCGTAACGCTGCGTACAAGGAGGCGCTGAGGGCTTCCGCTCAGCCGGCAGGCGGGTTTGACGGGCGCGAAACGGTGACTCGTGAGGAGTACACCTCCTAGGGAGCTTTGCGGGGAGTTTTAGGAGGACCGGAACGAGGCGGGGGAGTTTTACTACAATGATTGCTCTATCTCGCAATTTACGCTTCAGGGAGGGGGTGGATCTGCTAGAGGATGAAATTTGTATGTATTGAGGGGCATGCTTAGAAGCATAACATCCCTGTGCATTGTCCCTCGAGAGTGCCTTAGACTGTCGCACTTCACGGTCGCGGTCCTATCTGCAAGTGCGATTCTTGCACGCGATCCGCTCTACCATGCCAGACGTTTTCTCATGAATTCTAATTACACATTCTTTTCAAGAGTGAGGGAGGAGCTTCAGAGGTAAGCAACGGCGGATCCCTTCTGCGCGATGTTAAAGTGGCCGCGCCTGGGATTGCACAAGCGCAGCTGTGCACATCTCGATCAAACCATAAACATTTTCAGAATTACGCTCTATGATACCTAAGCTGAGCGCATTTCACCGCGGTGGTTCACTGGCAGCTTTCGTTTGCGTGCCACAGTACACGTTCGAGCGAGAACGCAATACGTGTCGCCTTTCTTTCCCAGTGGA
This sequence comes from Basidioascus undulatus, assembly GCA_000826855.1. Classification (NCBI taxonomy): domain Eukaryota; kingdom Fungi; phylum Basidiomycota; class Geminibasidiomycetes; order Geminibasidiales; family Geminibasidiaceae; genus Basidioascus; species Basidioascus undulatus. The sequence continues at coordinate 9,008 of JTLS01000677.1, forward strand.
CCAATACCTCTTTCCTTGCCCCCCTCATTCAAATACAGAATGTACTGTCCTAACGTAACCAGCCCTCCCCATCTTATCTCCTACCTTTCCTTGCACAGCCAGCTTTTCGGATGGGGTGCATGAACGCCGGCGGCGGTGAGCGAGTCTTTCGCGCCCGCCTTGAGCTCACCCTCCATTTTTCCCGCTTGGTCACATGCGCTCGCAAGTCTGCATGTCACGCAATAGCGGGTCGTCCTGTGCCTCCACATCAATCCCGGGCCTGCAAGAAGCACGCACATGCTCTTGATGATCACCCACAACATATACACACAAGTCATGACAGATCTGCACGCGACTCTTGGGAACGGATAAAGCAAAGATATCTGTCGCTGTACTATAGTGGTTAGTAGATGGTGGTGCGTGCCATTTATGCCAGCAGTCGGTTGCTGCCTCAAGCCCCCCGACCCAAGCCCACACAACCCACCGCAGATAGCAAGTCTACAAGATGCAAGGTATGCAATGCGATAATACAGCGACAACAAGCCCAGAACGAAGCGAGAGACCCGATCCACCACGAGCGTCTGAGGCGCGTTCCCCACTCCGCTCATCGCTTAGCCTTCTTGTCCTTCTTGTTATTCTTGCCGCCCTCCTTCGGGCTGTCTACCACCTCCTCCGCCTTGCGCTTCCCCCCGACGGCGGCAGCCGACTTGATGCTGACCGTCCCCTTGCCCCCGCGCGCGACTTGCGCTTCGGCAGCCGTCCAGTCGACGTCCTCGCCGTCCCGGATTGCGTACCTGTGCAGATGCGCAAGGGTCAGCACAAACGTAACGGAGAGCCAGGAAGGAATACGCACTTAGACAGATCGAGCGAGTCGATGACCTCGCGCTGCATGTCACGCATCTTCTGTGTCACCTCGTCCCCAGCTTCGGCCAGCTCCTCTTCGACCGAACGCTTCATCGGCTTCCAGTCAGCCGTCCCGCCGTGGACGGCCGCGTCGCCCTTGCGTTGGACGCTGGCGACCGCGGACGCGTCAGGCAGGTCCGCGCCGATCGCGGCCTTCTCGAGGTCCTGCAGGTGCTTCGTGAAGCGGCGGACGACCTTGACGAAGAGCGCGAGCGCCTGGCTGACGGGGAGGCCGAGCTCAGCCTGTCACATAGTTCATCAGTCGTTGCACATCAGCACAGTGTTGTTTTTGTAATGCGAGTCAAAACTCTGCGACACACCTCGATGTCCTCAATCGACTTGCGCTGCAGGCCGAGAGCAAGGAGGATCGAGCTCTGGACGCCCGAGATCTTGACGTCTGCGCCGAGGCGCTGGGTGAAGTAGAGGGACGCAAGCGTGGGGAGGAGGTCGAGGATGACGTGGTAGTCGAGCATGTTGTTCGCGTACGACTCGAGCCGCTTGAGGTCGAACGGGCTCAGCAGCATCCGGAGCTCGTCGACGGTCAGGTCTGCACGCCGAGTTGGCAGTGAGCTGCGTTTGTTGAGAAATCGGGTCCGGAGAAGGGAGGAAGATGTACCTCGCCGGTCCTCGGCACGGCTACCGGCGCTGGCGGCCTCGAGCACGCTGAGCGACATGACGGACGGGAACTCGCGGAACTTGTACGATAAGAGGGAGAGGAAGCGTTTCCGGAAGTCTGTCCCCACCAGCACCATCGTCAGCAACCTCCCATCCTCCCACCGACACCGAGAACTCACCCTGCGCGAACGCCGACAGCCACACGCCCGTGTCCTCCTTGGTGCTGTTGAGGCCGCGGATCATGACGCACGAGTGCTCGCCCGTGAGCTCGTTGGTCGTCTGGCGGATGTAGAGCGGGACGAAGCCCTGGCGCTTCCAGAAGCGCAGCAGCGGCGCCGTCATCCCGTACGAGACGCCGAGGTAGTCGAGCGCCTCCGGGCGTCGCTCCGAGAGACGCTGCAGCAAAGGCGGCATCCGCGACGCGTCACGGATCGCGATCTTGTCCGTCAGGAGGGAGGCGTCCTGGCACGGGCGAAAGTTCCAGTTCGTGGTCAAAGCCGGGCCGTCCGGAGGAAGAGGAGAACGCACCTCATCGATCTGCGCCACATCCGCAAACGTCTCGCCCGTCTCCTCCTCCATCACCTCGTCCAAGTTGAGGAGCTCGCCCGAGTAGAACGAGTTGAGCGCATGCAGTGCGCGCGCGCCGTAGCCCATCTGTCCGCCATCAACAAAGTCAGCCTTCCTGCAGCCAGCCTCTCGTCATCCGCGAGATTTCCAAACGCACGTTCGAATAGTCCGGATGCGTCGCTATCCGCACAACGCGCGCGCCAGAGAGCCCCGCAAAGTCGTCGTCTTGGAACTGTGGGCGAGGCACGCATTAGCACGCGCTGCAAGGAAGAATGGCGGTCGACGGCGGGTGGACCCACCTGCTGAGACACGAGCCAGGGAATCAAGTCGCCTCCGGACCGGATACCGCGGCTGAGGTTGCTCAGAATGCTCTCCTTCGAGATCTTGCCCTCGAGGGCGACCTGTGCCATTCCCACCCGCACGCACTATCAGCGTCCGTGCTACCTGACCGTTCCCCAAGTAAACGCACCTGCACGACGACAAGCGGATCGGGCAACGAGCTCTCGTCGTCCCTAATCGGGGGGAGGAGGACAAACAGCGCGTGGCCCGGCGCATCGCTCATGAGCTGCAGGTCGTTCGGCGAGTTCTTGTAGTGGCTCGCAACGTAGAGGGCCATCATGCGCTGGAGGAACACCTCGCTCGCGGGGTGGAAGCTAAACAGCGTGTCGCGGTTGACGTAGAAGAGCTCGCACTTGTCCGGGTGGGGTGTGCCCGCCGCACTGCGATTCACGACCGTCGCGTCGAGGCAGAGGAGGCCGTTGAGCCAGCGCTCGACGCGGTCCCCGGTCCCGTACCGGATCGGCTCGTCGAGCTTGATCTCGCGCAGCGAGCGCGTGCGCCCGCCCGAGGACACCCCCTCCGGCTTCTTCTTCTTCGCGCCGTCTTTTGTCGGCCCGTCGTTGACGGTCCGCGAGACGGTCGGCCGAGTGGACTCGCGCAGCTGCTGGATCAGCTTGAGTGAGAGCGAGCGGCCGGTGCCCTCGTACCCGTTGATCGTCGACGACATGAACACGAGGTACGGCCCGATCAGGTTCCGCACGAGCGGGAGCGGGATCGCGGCCGCCTCGTCAATGACGACGAGCTCGGCCTGGCCGAGGACGTGCGCGTCTTGGGGTTGGATGTACTGCGCCATCCCCGTCCCCTCTCGTCAGCACCACCCACCACCCCAGCCATCATGGTTCCCCCTGCCGCCGCGCACCTGGATCGTCTGCCGGTGGCCCTTGAACACGTTGACGCGGACGATGGCCTTGGCAAACTCCGGGTTCGTGCTCTGGACGATGTCGTAGTCGAGGTGCTCCTCGTACCCGAGCGCGTCAAGGCCCTTGAACACAAACTCGAACACCGTCTTGAGGTTCTCCGGGCTCGGCGACGTCACGAAGATGTTGCTGTATCCATGCGCGAGCGCCGAGGCGATCGCGAGCCCAAGGGAAGCGGACTTTCCGCGCCCGCGGGAGGCGGTCAGCGTCACCGTCGAGGAGAGCGTCTTCTCCGCTATCGCTTCAACGAAGGTGAGGAGCGCCTTGGCCTGTCCACCACCACCATCACAATCAGTCTTGCTCTTCCATCATCCTCACCTTCGCCTTCTCCCCGCCACAAAAGGGAGCCCAAAACGCACCTGGTCGATCGTCTTCGCCTCCTTCACCAGCTCCCCGACGACCTTGGTGTCCCTCAGCCCGTTCTTCAAGTCCTCCAGCTCGCGGCCCTTGCCCTTCGCAGCCTTCGCCGCGTAGTCCTCAGGCAGGGGCGCGATGTCCTTCCCGCGCGAGATGGGGAGGACGTTGAGCTCGTCGTCGAGGACGAGGCAGTCCTCGTTCGCGCCGAGGGAGAGGATGAAGCGCTCGTTGAAGCGCGCGACGGGCGACGTCTGGCTCTCGGTCCGGTACCGCGAGTGCACGTCCATCGACATGCTGTACAGCGAGCGAAGAGACATCATCGTCCGAAGCAGGAGGACCACGATCCCACCCCCTTGCACGGTCTCGACCGTGCGCGCGAGCAGGTTCGGCGTGAGCGCCTCGAAGTCTTGCAGGACGAGCATGCCGAAGGTCTGGCCGAGGATCTTGGGCGTGTCCTTGTAGTACCTGCCAAACCATCTCCCGCTTGAGCACCCTAAACCCCACCCGCAACACCAAGGAAGAAGAAGAGGAATAAGAAGACGTACGTGTAGCGGATGTCCGTGACGGAAACGAAGAGCTCGAACGGGCTCGCCTCGTTCGGTTCGCGTATCCCGCGCTTTACATCACGCTTGATCTTGGCCTCGCGCTTCTTTCGATGGCTGTGGAGTGGGAGGTGAGCAGCCCAACAGGGTATAGAGAGGGCTGTATGAACACACGAGGTAAAGCCAAGGTCCTTCTTGTAGCACCAGAGCACGTTCGGGCGCGCAGACGAGCGCGCCTGAGAGAGAAAGTAGTGCAAGTTGACGACCTGGTCCCTGCCGCGATCGCCGACGAGGACAAAGAAGCTGCGGTGATTTGTCTTTACGCCGTTGTCGATGAGATGGCGAATGCGCGAGTCGAGCTGCTTGAGCTTCCCGCCCGCCTTGGTCGTCGCGCCCTCGACCGACATCGCTGCTTGCTCGGGGGTAGTAGCTCTGGCGGAGAAAGGTCGGGCAAGGTCGGTGGGAGGAGAGGAAGAGGGGTGCGTGCGGGTGGAAGGTGAAGAGTGAGTGCGAGTGCGAAGTTGAGCGGGCGGCGAGGAGCAGGAGCAGCTATCCGAGAATTTCGAAGGGAAGAAATCGAGGGAAAGTCTTTGTCAGGAATGCAGGTGAGAGGAAGACGCACATCATGCTCACTTTCACATCACATTCCCACTACAAACAGAGCATTTCTTGGGAATAAAGTGTGATACAACAATATATGGGTCATGAAAGGTCATCCAGGCCCTCTGCGGTGGCAGACAAGGTGAACTGCCAGCTGCACTGAGGTCCATGGGTCAGAGACTCCAAAGTTCTCTACCTGCTCGCACACATCGTGCACTACCATTTTTTTTTCTGAACTTGCAATATCTACGTATTTCCGGAATGTCCATACCTACTCTGGAGGAACAGTCGATACTGCCCAACTCATCGAGCAGGCAACCTGCATCGCAGGCGAGGCAAGTTTCACGTGCCTCTCCCCCGGGCGCCCTCGCCCGCCGAAGGGAAGCTCTCGTCTTCTCCCTCTCACCATCACCACCATCACCTTCACGTATTCCTCCTCCAGCATCATGTACTCCGCCGCCCCACCCTCTCCTCCTCCATTCCCGCCTCCAAATATCCCCTCCGTCGCCGTCCCCCTCCTCTCCCGCAGCGCGCCCCACCACCCTCCGACCCCAACAACCCCAACCGCCGCCGCGAGCACGAGCACTGCCACGCCCCTCGCGACGTCCCTCCTCCTCTCCTCGCTCTTCACCTCCTTCAACTTCCCCCCTCCCTCCACCGCCGCGGCCTGCGGGGGCGTCAGCTCGCTCCAGAAGGAGCCGCTGAGCTTGCAGACTACCGTGCGTCGCCTCTCTCTCTTCTTCTTTCTTCGCTTTGCGTGTTGCTGATGAGTGAGAGGGGGAGAGCAGTCCATAAACTTCCGCAAATTCATGCAGAAGAGCGGGCCCATCTTCTGGGTGCAGGACCGCGTGGAGGGCGTCCTGCGCTGGGAAGACGCGCGGGCGTCCCTGGCGGCGGGGGTGATGTGGACGTTAGTCTGTATGCCCGCCCCTCTCCCTTCCCCTTCCCTCTTCCCCCATCTCATGCCACTTCTCCACCAGGCTACGCCCCCCGCCTCCTCCTCCTCACCCCACACGTCCTCCTCCCCTCCATCCTCCTCTCAACCTACCGCCACCCTTCCACGCCCTCCCCCCCCCACAGATGGCGCTCTTCGTCTTCGTAACTGTCTCCTCACCCGTCTGGGACTC
>JTLS01000678.1:0-14946 GCA_000826855.1 Basidioascus undulatus
CAGGCTTCGACGAGCACAGGGTATGTGGTTCGCCAAGGCACGCGCCGCGCTGTACTCGCGCCCGCGCGTCGAGGCGTACTACTTCGCTCCGGAGTCGTGCGTCAAGCTCAAAGATCTTGAAGCTGCCCGCGAGCGGCTCGCGGTTCTTGGTCCGATGCTCGAGCAGGAGCGCGTCGATGCGCTGCTCAAGGCCGCGAAGGACGCGGAGTCGCCCATCGCGAAGGCGAGGAAGCAGCTCGTCACGATTTACACCGTCGCGGTCGTCCGTGCCGAGAACCTGACGCCCGGCAAGAACGCCGGAAAGACGGATGCATTCGTCAAGCTCGACGCGAACGATGGATCGACGATCAAGCGCGTTGGCAAGACGAAGACGGTGGTCGATGCGCCCGATCCAACGTGGTAAGTCGCAGCTGCAGTGCTCTCATATTCAAGATATCGGCGTACTGACGAGCTCATCTATTTTTCTAGGGATCAAACCTTCGAGCTGTCCACCCTCAGCCCGACGGTGCTCGAGGCGACGGTCTGGAACCGGCAGCTCGTGGGCAAGCACGAGCTCATCGGCTCTGCGTCTTCGCGCTTCGACCCAGCCCAGTTTGCCGGCGGACTCGAGCACCACGTCTGGCTCACGCTGCATCCGCGCGGCCGCTTGCTGATTCGCGTCGCGCAGGAGGGCGAGCAGGACGAGATCCCATTCTGGCTCGCCCGCGCTGACAAGGCTCTCGAAAGAGCCGAGGGCGACATGGCCAAGATCGCCGTCAACAAGGTACTTTCCGTAAATCTTTCACACAACGCGCAGATGCTGAACCAGGCGTGGGTGGTGTTGCAGATGGCGATCTACATCCGGCATTGCCTATCGCGCGACGTCCTCGGCGCGCTCGTCAAGAACCCGGTGAGGTTCAGGCCGAAGGAGAAGACGCCCATGGCCCCGCTGTCCGGCCCCGAGATCGAGCAGGCCATTTCTCCATTGTTTGACTACTTCGACAGGTGAGTCTCTTGCAGCACTTGATCTTAAGAGGAGACGCTTATCTGTTCGCTGCAGGTCGTTCGAGACCTTCGAGCGCAATCTGGGCAAGGACATCAAAGACGTGATTATGGCGAATGTACGTTCGAAAAACATCAGCATCCAGCACCGCCTTATCCAGTGCCGTCTTACTGACACCCTTCGTCAGGCGTGGCAGGATATCTTGAAGGTCATCGCTGGTCTTCTCATCCCGATCTTGGCCGCTTCGGTGTCGACGCTGCAGCCTCTCTCGACCGAGGAGGTCGAGGTCGTCTTCAAGTGGCTCCGATACCTGAAGTCGTACTTCAACTGCGTCGAGGACGGCGTCGAGCGGGGCGTGCCGAACACCATCCTCACCTCGGGCGACTACCGCCTCGTCTTGTCCATCGCGCCCGTGTACGACCTCGAGACGGACGTGCTCAAGAAACGGACTACCGACATCGTAAATAGTCTGATGCGCCGCGCGCATCAGACGAGCACCGCTGCCTCTTCGCGTGCCGCCGCGGCGAACGAGGTCCAGGTTGAGGTTCTGCTCCGGGGTGTTGCGCATGAGGTGAGTCTGGATCTTTTTCTAGTGTTTGACCGGACTCAATGTGCTGATCGTGAAACCGGGTCCGCATCAGGCCGAACACGGCGCCGTTCTTGACGGAGCAGTTCGACCTGATCGCGCAGCTCACCTCGAGCGAGCATCAGGTCCGGCGCTCGCAACCTGTCGGAGCTTGATATTTCCCCCGCATCCTTCATATCTTCTATAGCGGATATTCTTATTTCTCTTTTGTACCGGATGCTTGAAGCTTCATGTTGTGGCCTGTCTTTCTCGCCTCTATCGCTGCTTTCCGGTCTTGACCTCCCGCCGGTTCCGTCGTTCCTTCTACTACTTTCTCAATTTGTACCGATTTTGTACGAGCTGTCCCTGCTGTAGTCATTACGATTTTAATTGCCTTGAGCGTGCTGTCTCCGTCGACGTGGTGGCAGTGAGGTGAGGTAGAAGCAGTCCTTCGTTAAAAAAGGTGTGACAGGTAATTGGTTTGAGAATAGCGGCAATGCTTTGGTTCCTTCTGTATTTTGCCAGGCACGTCGGCTGTGTGCAACAGTCAGTACCTACTGTTGAGTTGGGCATGTGCAGATTTCTGTACCGGGTGAGGCAACAGCATGAAAACGAGCCCAGTCGAGGGTCCTTACGCAAGGTAAGAGCTGTGCAACTGGGCACACGAGGGGTAAATGAGCCACAAGATTTCTTGCTGTATGGATTCGCGTCCAACCTCAGACGGTGTCGAAGAGGATGCTTGCCCTCGCTCCCTCGTTGCTCGTAACCGCTGCTTGGCCTCCTTCCCTTCTTACTTAGAGTAACATGGCTCTAGTAACTGCATATAATAATCCAAACAACAAGAGAGGCGTTGAGGGCGTTGCATGTAGCACACGGATGTCGACGGCGCAACACAGCTCTTGCGACGAGCACGGGAGTGAAGCGGACGCTGTGCCCGGCCAGCTGACATATTCTCAGGGTTATCTCTTTGGACACTTTAAAGGCGCGTGTGATTATGGGTATAGTGGATTTGCGCACACCGCTTCTCGACACTGCCTGTCGGGGTGCGGTAGCGGAAGAGCTGCATGCACCTGATTGGCCTTTGCAGGCTGTAGCTCACGGTAAGGGAAGGGAAATTATGCACCAACCGGTAGTTGATACAGAACAGTGATCCATGCAGTTTTTAGCCAACCCCTAACAATCGCGACGACCCCCAGCGTGCACCCTCACGTCGAGCAGGTCGGTGGTGGGTCGGTGCGCGAGATCTCCTCGGGATTGGCGTGGTGCGGCCGGCTCGCTGGTTGAGCGGCGGTACTGGGCACCCCGATCGAAGGTCCAGGCGCGCTTGTCCGGGTGGACACGGGCTCAAGAGCCAGTGGCCGCTTGACGTCTGGCGCGAAAGATGAGGTCGACATCATCTCCGTCCCCATCGTGCTCCCTAATGCTCCCGGTAGATGATGGCTGCGCCTGGAGGAAAGGTGACCACAGACTTGGTATGGAAGGCCAAAAAGGAATGAGATAAGCGGTATCTTACAGAAGTTAAGGCCGCAAGGTTGATGTTGTTCTGGATAGTACTAGGTTAGGAGGTACACGAGAAGCCATCCGCGGTGGAATAGGCCTTCCACCTGGGGTCTACGTTACTCAAATAGCGGGGCCACCCGCTGTCGGGAAGGTAGCCTTGACTCGGAAGAGAGGAGCGGTACGCGAGACCTACCAGGAGGGTAGCCACCCCGGCTCTGGCAATCGTCGAAAGTGTGGTCCATATAGTTGACGGGAACCAGCCAATCGCAGGCCCTGTCCATGCCCTGTCGTACTTGAGACTGAGATGTGTGTACCATTCTTATAAAGCGGAAACGCCTACGTCGTTCAAACAGAAGTTGCCTATGTTTACATGCGCAAGTACGAATTAGCTTACCGACATTGGCTCCAACCACCCACCGTTGTTGCCCCTAGTCGGATTGATGCAAACTGCTGAGGGATTGAGCTCTGCACTGACTTGACGGTGCAAGACCAATCATACACACCTCGGATACAAGCAGTGGTGGCGTTGATAGCGCCCTGATGTCGAATGCATTCAACGGTGACCATCAGTACAACAACTACATAATTAACTACGCACCACCCATTGTTCCCAATGCTGATCGTCACCCGTGACCACATCACAGGTAACATTCCCACCGACCTTCTCTTATCGCATAAACTGGTAGTTATCGACCAAATTAACTCCAGACTCATCGGCCAGCCATGCCCATCGTCTCCGGGATACCGAAACACACCGGAGAAGTCTGTCTGGATCCCTAATTTTGTGAAATTGCCTTGTAAAAACTGGGGCGGTCTCGTAGCGGCTCTTCACCTCTTGTGCAGTGCGCATGACGTCAGCACGTGGTTGGGCTCGTGAACGTATGCACACGCACGCCCAACGGTTCAGTACTGGAAATGGCACCCAGATCTCCCAGTCATATACACGCGCGAAGTGGACGGCTGATACGGTGCCGTCAGGGATGACGCGGGCAATTGTTTCGTGGTTGCGTGCACCATGCGACAAGGTTCTTCTCGACCTATGCTTTGGGCGAGTTGCTGTCGGAGGGAGCGAAAATGCACCAATCCTGTGCGACCCCTATGTCAGCCTGTTCATTGCAGTGCTCAGTGTGGGTGGAAGCAGGTCACGTCGGCAGCGTTGACATAGCCAAGCGGGATAAGGAGGCTTGATTGACGGGGGGTGTTGAGGGTTGCTGTGGACGAAACGCATATAAGCTCTAACGCCTCGCAGATCTATCGCACATTTAGGCTGGACGTACCTGCAGGTGGGTTGGTGGCACCGATTGTGCCGGTCCCATACATCTTAGCGCCCACCGCGATGGCCGAAACCAGACGCGTTGCAAGCGCGAGACGCATGATTGTATGCGTTAAGATGCGCTGTATAAACTGCACGGGTGGGTGCGGCGACTGAGGGAAGCGCAGGCGTGTACGAGGAGCGGTGCGAAGCGGGAGAAGTGCAACTAGTCGACTTGCAGGTCTCTCCGTCCATAAATTGCATGCTAGTGTGACCTTTGTCACTTTGTGAAAAAAGATCTTGCAGCTTCAAGGCAGCAGCCAGTCAGCAGCCTGTCGCCGTGGCAGTGGCTCCCGGAGAACTGTCATCGCCCGTGCCCTGAAAAGTTTCCGCTGCACGCTTCAACATCTCCACGCATAATATATTAAATACCGTTACTGCTTTGCGGCTCACGGAGCGAGCTCTCTGAGAGGGGCGTGGCGTTTATGGCGCCCATTCCTGTGCCCAGGGCCAGGCACATGTGTCGCGGCGTGAGGAAGGGCGGCAGCCGGTCGGAGAACTCCCGCCTATCGGGATGAACCGCAGGGCCGCAGGGTGAGTGAGCAGAAGAAGAACGCAGAACGACGATGACAGTGATCTGCAACACGGCATTAGCTTGCACCAGATTTGACCAGATCGCAAGACGTGCGTTAAAATCAAAGGGCAATCGCCCAGTCTTCACCACATGGAGGCTCGTCATACACAGTCCATAGCGCACCCCACCGAAGTGCAGCACGCGAGACAGCGAATAAGAAAGAACGCGTGCATGATGCAAAACCCCTTTACATCTCGCCATGGGTCTTGTCTGTGCTCCTCAAGATGAAAACAGTCAGCCGCCTTGGCATACACGCCGCACCCCCGGGTATCACGCAGACGTACGGAAGTCCACCAAGCGCCACTTTCTTGCGTCCGTCGGGTGCTCCACTGCGATGCCAGCGCGCAGGAGGAACAGGCCCATCTCGCGCGGGTGGTCCTTGCCGTCGACCCAGGGGTCCGCAGGGCTCTCGAACGACCTGTTCATCAGCTCCTGGAGCCGGAAGTGAAACGTGAGCGTGAGTATCGGCTGTGGGGTAGCGATGGGAAAGACAGACGGACGCTGAGTAAGGTCGCGAATTGGCCGCGTCGTTCCGTTTCTGCATCGCCACCGTGGCCGGACGATTTGAAGTATTTACGGATGTCCTGAATACATCCTCATCAGAGAAGGAGGAATATTTGGCCGTAAAACTCATAGCGCACCGCTTGCCCACCCCGCCGCCCATCTTCGTCATCTTCGTCATCCTCCTCATCCGGCCGGTCGTAATTGCCGTTGAATACGTTCTGCACCTCGCCCATGAGCTCCTCGACGTGTCGCTCGAGCGCCGAGAGCTTGAAGGCGGCGCCCCTGCGAAACATTCTTGGGCATCAGAGCGATGGGAAACGATGCAGTGCCAAGACGCACGAGATGAGCTGCTCCTCCGTCAGGCCCTCCTCCTTCGCGTCGACCTCGGCCTTTCTTGCCCTCAGTCCATCCCGTATGACCAAGCTCTCCTGAAAGAGGTTCTTCTCCCTGCCGCCAGAGCATCACAGTCAATCTTACGGCCCAACATTCTCACGCGGCATCGCACTGACCGCTCCAGATCTGCCTTCGCCGCCTCCAACTCCTCCTTCAGGCTCTCGATCAGAGGGCCGCATACTTCGACCGCGTCCGCGGTGAGTTTGGCGACGCGCTTTTCTCGCAGGATGGGATCGATAGGTGGCACGGGAGCCGCGGCGACTGGGCAGCGGGGCGGGTGAGCGCTGGCGAAGGTTGAGGGCGTCGAGGAACCCACGGCGGCGCTGGTGCTTGACATGGATACGTAAACGATGCAGCTCAAGCTGGAGGAGGCTTCGGCGCTGAGACGTAGCGCATCAGCCTCCAAAAGACCGCGAGAAAAGAGAGAGCGCTGCACCTTCTCCTCGAAGCTAGCCGTCGCCTGCTGCTCCATCCCGAACCTCTTCGCTTTGACCTGAACTCAAAGCATAAGCACACCTGGTAACAAACCCTGGACCTGGAAGTACGTACTTCGTCAAGCTCCCTCTCCTTCCTCAGCACCTCCTCCCTGACCTCCCGTATCCGCCTCCCTACCTCCGACCCATCGTCGTCTTCCGCCCCAGCGGGCGCCTTGCCCTTCGCGTCCGCCTGCTTCCTCTCCTGCAGCAGGGCGAGTTTGACCGCTAGTGCACGGGCCCTCTCGGGGTTAAGATGGAGGAGATTGAACGAAGACATGGTGAGTTGATGGAGGTGAACGACAAGTGGCGCGTCGACGACGCGTCTCGATCAAGCGCGTGCGGCAGCACAGGTGGGTTGCCAAGCAAAAAGAGATTCGTGCTTGCCATCACACAAGAGACTATCTTCGCATAATTCTTGAAGAAAAAAAGGAATTGAAATACAGACTCTGGTCGTAGAAAATGCTGAGGTACTGACAGGCCTGGGAGCGCCTGCGCAGCTGACCTCTCCTCACCGCTCCTGCGTCAACCCCGGTTGAAGTACCTATTGCCGCCTGTTGCATGTGAAACATTCACAGGAGTCGATCGCGTTGTCGAGGGGCCTATGGCAGGCAGACGAGGTGGGCGGAAGCTCAGATGTGCTCGTCTGCTTTGTGTTTTCTCTCCGTAGAAACTCGTGCCTGCCTAGTTTTCGCTGGAAAAGGTCTCAATACGCAAACGAAGAAGGGACAAGTCCAACCCATCGGTTGATGACCGAATGACCAACCCCCGCCCCGATCGTACAACAGCCTATACAATGCGCTCCTCCTATCGAAACACTCCCGAAATCACAACAGTGTGGCTGCTCCCCCCCGCCCCCTTTCTCCCCCTCTTCTCTCTCTCGCCGTATACAGAAAAAGCAATGCTAGTGGCATCAAGGGTAACAAGTGAGGGTCGGAGCCCGAAATGAAAACGAAAACGAAACCGCCCCTCTAGGTGCTCGTCCGCCCCCCGCGCCCGCGCCGCCCGTGCGCGGCCTTGACGGCAAAGTCGAAGCCGTCTGGGTTCTGCATCATCGCCTTGATGGTCGTTTGGTGGTTGAACTCGACTGCGGATCGGGTTCCTTGTTAGAGGGGCAAGGGATGCACGGTGTGAAGGAGGGAAGGGGAAGACGCACTGCGGTTCCGCTTCTCCTTGATCTGCTTGAGCGTGTTGGGCTCCTTCGCAAAGTAGTTGTCGAAGAGGTGCATGGCGTATTCGAACGGCTGGGCGGGCTTGTTGTTGTGCTGTACGTATGCACAACCAAACCATGATCAGAACTGGAGGCCGTAAAAAATAAGAGAACTAGTGGAGAAAAGGGGACGCACCACGCTGCTCTTAAAAGTGTACAGTATCCTACTAAAGATCGCGCGCGTAAGGAGCGTCGAGAGCTGGGCGGGCTGCCCCGCGTCCGCGAGCGCCTCGAGCACCTCGTCCGCGAGGTAGTCGCACCCTTTCCTGACGAGCGCCTTCGCCGCGTCATGGGCATGATCTAAGTGCTTGGCGATCTACGCGGCCGGTGCTAAAAAAGTCAGCAGGCTGCGTCTGCACCCATCGTGGGCACACATACGCACCAGGAAGGAGAACGTCTCGAGCGGGATCTCGGGGACGGGGGTGGACGGCTTGGAGCGCGCGGGCTTGACAGGTACGAGAGAGGGGGCGGGTGCGGGGACTGAGGCGGGTGTGGGGGGGAGGGCTTGAGGGGCGGGGGAGTGGGATGTGTACGTGCGTGCCGGTGCATCGGGCTCAACGGGCGTTTTCGTCACTAGCGGCGGTGGTGGGGGTACGCGGGCAGGACGGGGCGACTCAGCGTGGGCGGGTGTCAGCGAGCGGGAGGGCGAGAGCTGCTCAGGGATGGTAGACGGTGTGGGGTGGTTTACCGCGCCCATGCCGCCGGGAAATGCGCTCTCGAACGCCCTCTTAAGCGTCTCCTCGAGCGCAGCGACCCTCGCCTCCGCCACAGTCCGCGCGCGGCGCTCCTCCCGCAGCTCGTCCTGCGCCCTCTGCCACGCCTGCCCGGCGACCCTCGCCGCCTCCTCCGCCTCCGCCGCCCGCACCCATTCGGCCTGCACCTCCCCGCTGCTGCCCATCCCTCCCCCTCCGCGCTCGAGCTCCCGCACCCGCTCCTCCAGCGCCGCCCTGTCCTCCTCGAGCGCAGTGAGGCGCGCCTCTCGCGTCCGCCCGAACGTCTGCAGCGAGTCCCGCTGCGCCTCGACCTTCCGCAGGCGCGTGTGCAGCTCGTTCAGCGCCTGCTGCGCGCTCGAGGTGAACTGCGCGAGCGTGTCCCGCGCGTCGTCGGCCGCGGGGCGCTTGCGGGGGATGATGGACGAGGACGGGTCGGCGTTGATCATGGACACACGGGACTCGGGGGGGATGGGTAATGACAGGCGCGTTTTGGCGGGCGCGTAGGGGGATTTGGTGGAGGACGAGGAAGAGGAGGCGCTCGTCGTACTGGACGGTGGCCGAGACTTGATAGGCACTGGCATCGAGGCGCGAGACTTTTTGGTGGGAGTGGTGAAGGACGCCATGTCGACTGAAACTGTCGATACGCTCTGGTAGACGCTCCTATGCTACGTCCGTGTCAGCGCAATATCGCAGACCACAAGGCAAGTAAGCGAGGGACTGCTGCCACGGCGGCCATGCATTTCCCTCGGAAGCCCAGTATCGGCGATCCCACTCACCAGTTGCCTAAGACGGAATCACCAGAACAAACCCCGAAGAAGACAAGAAGAATACTAGAATATCAAGACGACATTCAAGCGAGGGTGTTACGATAGTGGTGGTGAGTGGTGAGCGTGAGGAACAAGGCGAAGCGACTTCGCACCAAGACTTCATCTGTCAGTCACATGCATTGCATGCGTCTGCCTCGGCTTCGCAATATTTCGCCTGGTGGAAGCTCCTGAATCTTCTCGTGCTCGCATGTACCGGTTTGTATCTGTTACACATGATTGCCGAAAAATAAATGCGAAAGGCGCGACAGTTCTTGGGCGGCGATATTGCGATGGAAGGCAGCGAGATCGTAACGCTGAACCAAGCTGGATGATGCGAAACGCCAGCTGATACGCCCCTCCTGAAACTCTTACCGATACCTAGCAAAGGATGCACACCAAGTTTAGATAAGTGAATCAATACGCATTCCTACTGCAGTCCACGATCTCAAAAGAACGCAGTAGTGGTGCTCAATATCCATCCATCCTCCCGCCTCCTCCCCGCCTCTCCCTCATCCCAGCCTCCTACTGCCCCCCAGGCGGCGTCTGCTGACCCGCCGGCGGCCCGCCCGCGCCCAATCCAATCATCCCAAAGAGATTGCCCTTCATCTCCTTGAGCTGCTTCTCGCGGTCCTCGTCCATCATCCGCCGGATCGCATCTGCGTTGTCGCGCCAGTACTTCTGCTCCTCGAGGTATGCCTGCTGCGCCTCCCGGCGGCGCGCCTCGATATAGGTTTCGGGGGGGCCGTCGGCGGGCGCTGCGCCGCCGGCGACGGGGACACGGCCGGTCTGTGCGTTGGAGACGCCGAACATCGACCCCAAGTTCATTCCGATCTTGCCCTTGCGCGGGTTGCGCTTCTGCTCCTCCTCCCACTGCTCGACGAGCCGGCGCTTCTCGGCCGCCTCGAGGCGCGCGTACTCGGTCGGGATGTGCTTGCCTTCGAACGCCTTGATGTAGGGGCGGACGTCGGCAAGGTTGTATAGGGCGATGGCTGGTTCCACCCGCCACCACTCACATAGATCAGCATCACATCACATCTCCTCTCATCTCATCTCATCTCAGGGAACAGCACAAATTGGAGGGGGGAAACGGGAAGACGGGGAGATGGGAAGCAAGAAGGGGAAAGGGAGAGGTTGGGAAAGGACGCACCCTCCAAAAATGGCACCATCCCCAACAGTTCCTTGTCCCCCGGCGTGCCCTCCCACGGCTTGAGCACAATCGCGTTCTCGGGCTGGAGCGCCGCGTGCTCGGCGTTCGTGTCGAGCATGACGACCTTGGCGAGGTCGCGGTTGAGGTAGGAGAGGTCCTGGTGCGTTTCGTTTACTTTATTTAGCATACACGGCAAAAGAGGGAGAAGGGGAGAAGGGGAAAAGCAGGGAGGAAACGGGAAGGCGGGAGGAGGGAGGGATGCAAGGAGGGAGAGAGGAAGGGAGAGGGAAAGAGGGCAGGGAAGGAGGGAAGGGACGAGAGGGAGAGAGAGAGGGGAAGAGGGGAAGGGGAGAAAGGAAGCCGACCTTGACGATCTTCCCGTCCTTGAAACGCGTCGCCTCGCGGAAGAGCTTGTACGGGATGTAGACGTTGTACGGGTCGAGCTTCTCCACTACGGGGGCGGCGGTCTTTTCCACCAACCCCACCTCACGTCAGCTCGCATGCCCTCCGATTCCGAAAGTACGGATGGGAGAAGGATGGGGAAGGGGGGGAGTGGAGAGGGAGCGGGGGACAAAGGGGGAAAGCGGACGCACGTAGGCGGGTTGGGAAGTGAAGAGCACGATCTCATAGAATTGGGAGAGGTAAGCGAGGAAGTAGTCTACGCCGGGACGCTTGGCGGTGCGCCAGCCGTGCTCGCGCTGCGGGGGTGGGGCGGGTCAGTAGGGGTGCGGCATTGGGGGACCGCACGAGGATAGAGAGCGAAGAGGGGAGAGGGACGAGGGCAGAGGGAAATGGGAGAGGGACAAGGGGAGAGGGAAACGGGAAAGGGACAAAGGGACATGGCACGTACAGACCACTCAGAGTGGACGAGCAGGTCCTCGAGGTCGATGAGGAGGGTGTAGGGGCGCTGGTGCGGGGGCGGCATGAGGGGCGGTAGGAGCTCGGTCCATGCGGGCTTGTTGAAGTACTGTTTACTCCCACACCGCATCAGCCCCGCTCCACCTGCACACCGAGCGCTGGGAAGACAAGGGAACAAAGCCAAAGGGAAGGAAGGCCAGAACGCACATCAGAGTAGTTAAAGAACCTCTTCTTCGCCCTGTCCCACCACCCCTCCGCCTCCGCGCCCTCCAGCGCCTTCCTTGGGCTTGCTCACGCGCCTCCACGCCACGCTGCCAGGTGCGACCTTGTCGAACGCCTGGAGGAGGACGAGGCCGTCCGAGACGTCGTCGAAGAGGTTGTACACGCCCGGCTCGACGTCGAGCGAGTTGAGCCAGAGGATGAAGACGCGAGCCTCGCGTTCGCCCTCCGCGTCGAACTCCTCGATCTCGGGGACTTCGGTCTCGTCCAGAGGCTCGAGGCCCGGGTGCGTGTTGAAGAGGTGGGCGACGAAGGCTGGTTTGGGGGGCGGGGGAGAATGAGCGAGGGGAGACGGAGGGAAGGAATGGGAGAAAGCGCACCAAGGTTCAGCTTCGCGTTCCCACCCACCATGGCGTTCGGCGTGAGGTACTTGCGGCAGCCGATCGCATCGGCATTTTGGAGTACCTGCGCATCATCCACACCCCGCCCATCAGCCTCCTCGCCAACTGCCCCCTCCGGTCCTCACGCACCATCTCCGCCCTCCTATAGAGGTCCGTCTCCTGCAGGGGCGCGCGGGAGCACTGCTGCGGTTTGAGCTGGTTAAGCAGGACGGTGTAGTTCTCGCCGTCGGACACGTCCTTGGAGAAGTTCCCGACGCGGCGCGGCCAGCCGGCGGCCTTGAGGTGGAAGTTGAACCAGCGCAGGAGGATCTGGTCCGGCGGGAGGCGCAGGAACTCGTCCAACGTCTCGCCGTCCTCGAGCAGCCGGTACAGCTCCGGGTGGTTCTTGATGTCGATGCGCGAGAGCAGGCCGCGCCGGATGATTTGCCAGATGAGGCCGAGGATCTGCGTCCCCCACCAATCCACCCCACCGCATACTCCTTCAGTTCCCCTGCCTAACTGCGTCACTGCAAGAGCCAAGACGGAAGACGCACCAGGATCTCCCGCCCCTCCACGAGGTCCTGCGACCCGATGTTGACGACCGAGCACCCGATCGCCTTGGCAGACTGGATGACGACGTTGTTGTTCTCGGTCGCCTGGAACGCGTTCAGCACGGGCTGCTTAGGCTTAGGCTTGTTGAGCACGCGCTCGTCGATCGTGTCCGGCACGGCGTCGTTGATCAGCTTGCTCAGGACGAGACCATCTGGGTTGGGGAAGGGGGACGGGAAGGAATGTCAGGATGCGGGTGGAAAGGGGGAAAAGGGTGGGGAGTGGGAGAGCGCACCTCGGCACTCGTCGAAGAGCTGGAACGTGTCGGTGGGAATGGGGAGACGCGCGCCGATATCGGGGTCGCCGTGGAGGACCTGCACCCGCATTCCATTGCGTCAGACCAAAACCCCGTCCTCCTGCACCTGACTTCGCACCTATGGAAGAGCAGGCAAGACGCACCTGGTTAATGTGCCGCGTGAACTCTGTCCGCTCGTCCTCGTTGATGGTGTGCGAGACGTTCGCATTCGAGCCTTTGACCGTGACCTTCCCCTTCTGGACGACACCCGCCTGCGCGTTCTTCCCCACGCGGAGCTTGGCGATCAACTGGCGGGTCGTCCACAATGTCTTCATTTCAGTGTTCCGGGCGAAGGGGCAATGGGGCAGTGGGGGGGAGGACCGGCGGCGCACCTCGACATAGTCCTCCACCTCGACCTTGCCCGACGCGTCGAGTGAGACCTCCTTGAGCGTCTCGCGCACTTGGTCGTACGACGCCTCGCCCTCGAGCGACTTGATCACCTCCTGCTGCCGCAGCCCCTTGCCCTCCACGTCGAGGTCCCTGGTGCCGGCGCCCCCACCGCGCGTCAGACTCCGCTACTACAAATGGGGAGGGGAAGGGAGCAGCGGCGCACTGGAAGCGCTCTACGAGCTGGCGGACCTCCTCTTGGGAGAACTCAGGGTGCTTGCGCTGCAGCTTGATCTGTGTGCCCCCCCGCCCCACGCTCAGCAATGTCGTTTCGAGGAGCGCGAAGTCCGAAATAGCGCGAGTCGGCGACGCACGGCTATCATGATAAGTTCGTGAGTTGGGCGTCCACAGAGAAGGTATAAGTTCGAGTCGAAATCGAAATGCGAAGATGAGAGTGTGAGAGAGTGGGAGCGGTGAAAGCGTTGAGGCGAGCGCGACTGTTGAGAGCGGGGCCGCCAACGGCGATGAGGGTCGTAGATGAGAGGGAGAAGAGGTGGGCAGAGACGCGGAGGAGACGAGGTCGGGCTTTTTGGGCGGGAGGAAGGTCGCGTTGATGTCGCCGATGCCGACGAAGAAGTCATCTGCGCCGGGCGTACGTATTTCAGCTCGCGAACCGAATGAGAGGCGCGAGAGGAGAGGGATGACAGGAGGAGGCGGAAAACAGGAAAGGAAGGCAGGAAGTGGGGGAGGGAAAGATGGGGAAGTGGAAGGGAAGGGGGGGAAAAGAAGAGTAGAGAATGAAGGAAGGGTGAGAAGACGCACAGGGAATGACCTTGACTAAATTGGGCGAGTACTCCCACACGTCCGCGCGGTCGTCGATGATGACGCACATGCTCTGGTCGGTGGGGAAGAGGCGTTCGAGGCTCTTCTGCGTGAGGCTCCCGCTCTCGTCGCGCGAGAGGATGCGCTCGCCAAAGATCGCGCCGTCCGGGTCGATCGCGACGCAGACGGCGACGGCGTACGCGCGCGTGCCCATCGTGTAGACGTGCATCTCGTAGAGTTGCGAGAGCGAGCGGAGGAAGGACTCGAGGCCGGGTCTGTGTCGATCCACACAACGCATTAGCCTTCTTGGGAGAACGCAGAAGAAAGGGGGAAAACGAAAGCGACCCACCGCATCTTGACATAGTACCAGCACCCCTCTCCGCCCTCCTCCACGGGCCCCTCCTCCCCCAGCTTGAACCGCTTGACCCCCTTCAGCGCCTCAGCATTGACGTTCCCCGCGTCCGCCATCCACTCCCCCACAGTCGGGTCAACCGTTGCGTGCACGACGGTCTGGTCGAGGTCTACGATTAGCACGAGCCGCTTCTGGGCGAGGAGCGCCATGCGCGTCTGTTCGGACAGCCGGTGTGCCTCTTCGAGAGAGACGGTGAGCGCGGAGGTGGTGTGAGAGAGCTGCAGGCGCGCGCGGGAGAGGTCGGAGAAGCCGGTGAAGTCGGAGCTGGAGGTGGGAGGGGGGTGAGGAGGAGGGAGATGGAGGAGGGAGGGGTGGAAGGCTCACCCGGTTAGATCTTTGCCGCAAATTGTGCAGAGCCCGGCGAACTGGACGGGGTGCGTGCACGGCTCGATAAGCTCGATGATGGGGACTCTGTTAACTCGTGCAAGTTCAGCAAGCCCAAGCTCAAAGCCAGGAGGAAATCATCGAGACTCACGATGGTCCCCCGACCTTCCACCCCACCTCCACAAGCCACTGCACGACCTCCCCCTCAACAGGACACACCCACACGCCCACCCTCCTCTCCTCCTTCCCCGCCTCCTCCTCCTCCTCCTGCACGCCGTACCCCCGATCCCGCTCAACACGCTTGAGCGCGTCCGCCCGCGCCACATACTCATACGTGAGGAGCTGCGCGCCGCGCTCGACGTGCGCGCCTGGGAGCGCGTGTGTGCGGAGGACGGTGAGCGGGTAAGGAAGAGAGGGGGGGAGGCGGAGGGTGGTCGGTGCTGAAGAGGCGTGTGGGGAGGAGGAGGAGGATGGGCGCGGCGAGAGGGAAGCGCGCGGTCGAGATGTCGGTATGAAGAGCT
>JTLS01000068.1:0-35222 GCA_000826855.1 Basidioascus undulatus
GGGGGGGGGGGGGTCAAGGACGGCCTCCTTCTTACTTTAATGCAACATAGCTTTGCTGTTATCATTAAATGGTGGTAAGAACATACATCCGTCTTTTCTCCAAGGTTGCGGACATCATGGAGTCCTCGCATGGTCACCTTCAGTCCTTGTGTTTATCCGCCATTCTGGGAGAAAGGGTGGCGACCTACCTTTATCTCAAGTCCATACTGCAGACACTGAGAAGAGGGTATTGCAATGCCAACACGAGGCAGCAGTGGAAGCAGGCCTGCTCATCAGCTGTATTTGATAGGTTCATCATAATGCATTTTGGGTTGTTTCTCAGCCACTGGATCAACAAGATCAGGCTAGTCACCTCAACAGCCTCCAGATGAAGGATTCAATGGGTTACCTTGGCGAAAACACGGGAGCTACGTGACAGCCCTGAGGGCGTCTTTCTGACAAGGTGGTTTCCTCGTCGCATGAAGTTGGGGTGATCATTACTGCGGAACACCTGCACAAATGAGAACGACCAAATCTATAGGGTCTAGAACGCTCTTCTTACACTAAGCTTTTATCACCCGAACGGCAGCTATTGGTTTGTTCGGTTCGCGGCCGTTCGGTTCGACACTGCTCTGAAAGGCTGCACGGCTGCCCTGTCTTTCACTGAAGGGTGTTACCAAAGCGTTCCTGAAATTATAGTGTTAAAAAAGAAGCTCTACGTAGGCAGAGCAAGGTTCCCAAAGCCCGTTTTCGACCCACAACCTCACCATGGCCCGTCACCGCCTTCCCTCTGCTTCTTTCCACCCTGCGACAGGAGTGCGGGTGGTTAAATAATGACGAAGAAGTTATTCAACCGAGAGAAGAATGGAGCATTCTTTTATAGTGAAACTAGTGATGCTTGAGCATGTGCATCATTCCTCGGCGCTGCAGCGTGCAGCATGCAGCTACTAACATCAAAGGTCCCAGATCATGGGGTTGAAGCTCAAGAAAACCTTAGGGGCTTCCTTGACAAAATATCTGCGTCAATCTGGAGCATACATCGCAGTAATCGAAGAGAAGGAGTCGAACGCAGACAGAGCTGCTGGGCAAGAAAATCCGCTCGACATCGCACCTCTCTTTTCTTGATGCCTCGCCTCAGCACATCTGTCTAACAGGCGTGCAAGTCCCTGAACTCTACCTAATTGCCCGAATGGGTCACCATTAATCTTTTTCTCATGGGATCTTCGGGGTTCGTACACCGCGAGAAGCGTGCTCGTGGGTCATTGAGCTCCATCCGGCAACGTTCCCCCTATCCTCCCGTGCACAGTTCCATCCAAAAGCACGTCGAGAACTTCGAAAATAACGAAAAAAAATCTGGACCTGGGTCCTCAAGCCCGCGCTGCAGAGGAGGAAGAGGAGTATCACCCCGTCCGGGCCGAGTTCGTCGCGCTGCTGAAGGTGCCTGAGCTCGAGGCCGAGCTCTGGGCTGCGAGGGGGTGGCTACTTGAAGAGTGATATGGACAAGTATATTGTATTAACTCTGTGTGTGTCTATTTTTCTGAAACGCGGCGTCACATAACGCAATCGCGAGTCCTGCGGCAAGCTCGGAGGCGCCCTCTGCACTTCGCGTCCGTGTCACGGCTGTCTCTGTAAGGTTGTAAATTGCCAGCTTTGGCCAACACAGACAACCAACCGCACGAGATAGTTCAAACAATACATAGGAGTAGTCATTTGGCAGGCGGCATCTCTACAACTTCATCTCGGAAACACCAGCCAGAATTTCAGGTCCCCAATCTCCTGCTCTTCAGCCAACAGCGTCTTCAGTCCCTCCGGCCTCTGCTTCTCGTCCACAGGCGTGCACCTCGTAGCCTTCGCGATCGCCTCCCGCTGCGTCCCGATCGCAAGCTTAAGCGCGTCGCCCCTCGATCCCTCTTCCAGCCGGTAGTACACATCGACGTCGTCCGTCGGCTGCAGCCCGGCCTTCTTCCGCAGCTTCTGCACGCGGTTGATGAGCTCGCGCGCCAGGCCCTCGTGCTCAAGTCCAGATGCCGCCGACAGTCTAGCAGGATCGTCACGTCCCCGTCCGTGTGCGCATCGTACCCCGCCTTGTCCGCGGGGAGCTCGATGTAGCCCGCGACGGTGAGGTCGCCCGTGACAAGCGGGATGCCGTCGACGGTCACGGAGCCTGTCTCGAGGTACGCCTTGACATCCGCGGACGAGAGTCTCGGCAGGCCCGCCTTGACGCGGCCCATGTCCTTGCGCAGCTTGCGGCCGAGCACGGGCCAGTCCGCTGTCGCGCGGTAGCGGACGCCGGTCGATGCCTCGTCAGACGTGAAGACGACCTCGCGGACGTTGAGCTCCTCACGCACGTGGCCCCCGAGGGAGCGGACGTCGTCGAGGAACTCAGCTTCGGGGTGGAAAATGATAAGCTCCTTGAGGGGCGTCTATAGAGAAAAGAAGCCGTCAGTATAGAGCGGCGAAAGGACAGAACAGGTAAACGACGCACTTTAAGAGCGACCTTCTGCTTCTCGCGGACAAAACGGCCGAGCTGAATGACCGACTGCATGCGCTTGACCTGGCGCTGGACGACGGGATCGAAGTACTCGGTGCGGACCGCGGGGCAAGGGAGGAAGTGGACGGAGCTGTTGTCGTCGTCGGAGGGCGGCAGGTACGCGCGCAGGCTTTGGTAGAGATTCTCCGTAAGGAAGGGGGTAAAGGAGGACTGCGGGAGGGAGTTGCATGAGTAGCTGGCGTCCCCGCTCGCGAGATGTGGGGTACGCGGTTGGGGCAAGAACCGACCATGGTGCGACAGAGCGTGAACAGCGTTTCGAAGAGGGTGTTGAGCGCCGCAATGGTGTCTTCCGTGCCGCGCTCGCCCTTCAGACGCTTGCGGTTGAAGCGGATGTACCAGTTCGTGAGCTCGTCAACGAGGCCCAGCAAGCGGGGCACGACGGTGTAAAGGCGGTAAGCTGCGTCCGTCGCCCAAACGCATCAGGACCAATATTGCGAAGCATTCGCAAGGGAAAGTACGAGCACGCACCGGCCATCTCCTCCCGCACGATCTCGATCAAGCTCTGGCAGCGCGCGAGGACCCGGAGGTCCATGACGTTGTCCGACCTGGGCGCGGCGGGGTCGTACTTGAACTCGACCCCCGACTCCTTCTTGAGGAGCGCGACTTGGCCGAGAAAGAAGCGGAAGGAATTGAGCCAGGGGAGGAGCACGCGCGAGACGATCTCCTTCACGCCCTCCTCGCGGAAGCGCAGGTTCTCGCCGCGGACGATGGGCGAGTTGACGAGGAACAGCCTATCAAAGCGGAGGGAGGGCATCACGTCAACAACGTCCGGCGTAGATCGAAGGAAGGCTTGGGTAAGGAAACGTACCGCAGCGCATCGGCACCATACTGCTCCATGACGATGCCCGGGTCGGGGTAGTTCTTGAGGCTCTTGCTCATCTTCTTCCCATCGCTGCGCAGCGTCCCACAAGCGCATCAGTCTCAACCCCAGCCCCGCCCTCAGAGCCCTCGCAAGCATGTACGCAGCGAGGACAAGGCGGGTCGCGATGAGGTTCTTCCACGGCGCCTTCCCGAAGAGGTGCGTGCCGAGGACGAGCAGCGTGTAGAACCACCCGCGCGTCTGGTCGATGCCCTCGGACACGAAGTCGGCCAGGAAGGTCGCCTCGAACGCGTCCTTGTTCTCGAACGGGTAGTGCGCCTGGGCGTACGGCATCCTGGACGCGCGTGCATCACGTCAGCCGCGCACGAACAATCAAAAGAGAATCGGGCAGAAAAGGAGAGGGGGACGCACGACCCCGACTCGAACCAGCAGTCAAAGACTTCCTCGATGCGGCGGAGCACGCCCTTGCCCTGCCGCGACGGGATCGTGATGTGGTCGATCTTGTCGCGGTGGAGGTCCGTGATGTCCTTCTCGCCCGACAGGCGCTCGAGCTCCTCAATCGACCCTACCGCGACGATCTGTTGCCGTAGGGTGACTTCGTCAGCGGCGGAGGGAAAGAGGAAGAAGACTAGAGACGGACCTCCTCGTAGTCCTCGCTCACCCAAAGCGGAATCGGCGTGGCCCAATAGCGGTTCCGGGAGATGTTCCAGTCGCGCGCGTTCTTGAGCCAGTTCCCGAACCGGTTCTCGCTGACGTTGGCGGGGACCCTGCGGCACCACGGCTTTATCAGTGCCTGTCTTGCGCGACTAGCAGAAGATAGTGATGACCGACCAAAGCGTCTCGACGTTATTCATAACCAGGTCACCGACGAAGTCGCCGACCTTCACAAACCAGGCTGGGATCGCCTTGTAGATGAGCGGCTCGCCGGACCTGTGGGTGGGTTCAGCGCCGTACACCAAGTCGAGCTGGACAAGGAGCGCGGAGAGACGGCAAACGCACCGCCAGCAGTGAGGGTACGAGTGGTTGAGCGTAGATTGGGTGACAAGACGGCCTCGCGCCTTCAAGACTTTCATGATGTCCTTGTCGGCGGTCTACATAGCATGCTAACGGCGTGAGCTATGCGGTTGGCCTGTCTCGTAGCCCGCAGGACCGGGGAAGAAGAACAGGAGGGTGAGGAGAGAACGCGCACCTTGACGTGCATGCCCTTCCAGTCGGGCACCTCGTCCGTGAACCGGCCTGACTCGTCCACCGGGCACGGCGGCATCTCGTCCAGGCGGACGACCTTGTTCGCGATGGCGATGCGGTGGTCGTCGTCGCCAAATGCGGGCGCTTGGTGGATGATGCCCGTGCCCGAGTCGGACGTGACGTACGTGTCGACGAGGACCTTGAACGCCGTGTCCTTGAACTGTTGAACCCCGAGAGAGGTTCTTCAATACCGAATGCAGTCCGCGCAGGCGGAGATGGGGATGGAGAAAAGATCGAAAAGCAACGCGCACGCACCTTGTCGTAGAAAAAGTCAAATATCGGCGTGTACTCCCACTTGCCCATCTCAGCTCCCTTGAACGTCGCCAGCTTCGTGAACTTCGCCTTCTTGGGGTCCTTGTACAGCGTCGAGAGGAGGTTCTCGTGGAGGATGAAGTTGGCGTTGCGCTCCTCGTCTGGATTTTGACGTACGTGAACTCGGGGTGGACGCAGAGCGCGAGGTTCGAGGGGAGCGTCCAGGGCGTGGTCGTCCATGCGAGCAGGGACGTCGTGGGGTCGGAGAGGAGCGGGAAAGAGACGGTCACTGATGGGAGGGATCGGGTGTCAGAGGATGCAGGAACAGAAAATGAAAGTTACAGGATATGATTCGACAAGGGAGTGGAAAGAGGAAGCGAAAGAAGCTACCGGCCGGGTCCGAGATGTCTTTGTATGCCTGGCCCGCTTCGAAGTTGGACAGCGGCGTAGTGCACGCCGTCGAGTACGGCATGACGTGGAGCCCGCGGTAGACGAGGCCCTTCTTAAACAGCTCCACAAATACATACCACACGCTCTCAGAACGAGGTGTTGAGCGTCTTGTAGTCGTCATCGAAGTCGATCCAGCGGCCCATGCGCTCGACGGTCTTCCGCCA
This sequence comes from Basidioascus undulatus, assembly GCA_000826855.1. NCBI lineage: Eukaryota > Fungi > Basidiomycota > Geminibasidiomycetes > Geminibasidiales > Geminibasidiaceae > Basidioascus > Basidioascus undulatus. The sequence goes on from JTLS01000068.1 coordinate 5,462, forward strand.
GTCGGACGAGTAGCGCATGACGATCGCGCGGCACTCGGCGTTGTACGCGGCGATGCCCATCTTGAGCACGTCCTCCTTGCCGGATATTCCGAGCTTCTTGTCGATCTCGTGCTCGACGGGGAGGCCGTGGCAGTCCCACCCGAACCGGCGGGGGACGTGGAAGCCTTGCGCGCAGGCATGCCGCGTCACGATATCCTGTAAAAGCAACGAGTGCGTCAGCATCGAAGGCGTTTCGACCTGAGGTTATAGCGCGTGTCCGTCCTTGGATGTCCAACGCTCACTAATGCCTCGGAGCCTCAAGTTGTCCTTGCGAGCATTGCCCTTGCGAGCATTGCCCTTGCGAGCATTGCATTGCTCCACGACATTCCAGCACATCCCTTCTCGCAACCGCGCGGTCCTACCCGCTGCGCCCTCCACCATCGCCACATGGCAAGCTCACCTTGACCGTCCCAGCCAGAAGATGCCCATAATGAGGCAGGCCCGTGGCAAGGGCGGACCGTCGTAAAAGGAGAACAGAGGTCGGCCCTCCGAGAGCGCGAGCTGGGTCTTGAACGCGTCAATTTCGCGCCAAAACTCGATGACCTTCTTCTCCTGTTCCGAACCCAGCGTTATCATGCGTGAGCTAACTCCCCGTTAGCGCATTCAAGGGATGCTACAGTGCGAACCTCAGCGGGAGTTGAAGGGCGCCGAGACTACCATCCGGACGAAAAGACGGTTTGATTGGAATGTGTCCTGGAAAGCATAATGAAGGGATGGTACGCACTGTCGTGTGGTGGGATAGTCATGGCGGCGACTTAGTAAGCCGATATTATCAGTATAGAGCAAGCGAGAGTGAGTGCGACCTGGGCGACGTCGGAGGTGATGTGGCCAGCAAACGCTTGAAGACGAGGACCAAGACTGAATGAGAAGGGCGGAAAAGACGTTGAGCTTGGGGAAGACTACGCGGGCCACGTTGATTCCGAACTTCGAAGATTCGCGAGCGAGTCACAAGGAAGGGTAAGCCTGAGTATCTCGCAGACAGAGAAAGCGGCACGCCTGCCCATTTGTTTGGTTGTCCGTCGTCGCGAGCTGCGAGAACATTAGCTGGGACATTAGCCGCCCATACGGTCGAAGTAGCACCGTCTTCTTGTCAGCCAGGTCAACGCAAGAGTGAATACGGAGTAAATGCTTGATGGAGGAGGGAAAGACGTTGCCGGCAGCACAACCAACACGACCTACCGGTAGTTTAGTACCGTAGATAAGTACAGTACTTTGCTTGGGTGCGGCAAGCAGCACGAAGTCCGAATTGACCAAGATTCACATTCCTTTCGCACTAAATTCGGCTTTTTCCTGTCCAAGCTGACGCATAACCATTAAAGTTCCTTATTACAAAGCCAACACCAGGGCAAATTTGATGACGTCGCGAATGCTTTGTAACGCCATGCCGATGCCTCGCCTGCCAGTGCAGCCTGCCTCAGAATCAGAAGGGCGATTTGATTCCTGATCTTGAAGAAATCTGTATGTACCGAGCCAGGATGGAGAGATTTGCACACGGCTTTCTTCACGATGTACACAGCAGAGTCGCAATCATCAGTGCATTGCATGGGGTATCAGAGCAGACAGGCTCCAGATAGAACAGACGATGGCAGATCTGTCGCCAGGCTACTCCCTTGCTTTCGACTGTGCTGAGAAGATAGTGGGTGAGCGAACGTCAGCGATTTCTTCGGATAAGTGGAGTGAAGAGAGAGAGGGAACTCATTTGGGAAGAAGGACACGATGACGATGGCGATGGCGATGAGCGGGCTGGCGTGGAAACGCAGGCCAGCGCTCGCAGCGGGCTGGAAAGATGAGAAAGAGGACAGAATGTCATGGCTAACATGAGGAGATGGTAACACACTGTCGGTGGTGAACGGGGAGTGAGCATGCAGAGATGGGGAGCGTACCGGAGCCGCATGTTGAGGTTGCCGACGCGACGTAAAATTTGGCGATCGTGTCGGTGTCGGCTAGAACTTTAACGATAGTGTCGGTGCACTTCCAAACTTCCCGCCGGTCGATTGGCACCAACGAAAATACGAAAAACTCTGTCTCTACCAGCGCAAGCGCTGACGGTGGCGAAGAGTGTGTCCCAGAAATTGGCGCTGTCGCAGAAGCGACAGGCACGTCGGGGACGTCGCGAAAGCCGATCAACCCGGGGTGGCCAGACCCCCTGGTGTCACGGACAGTCGGACGCCTCCTGCACAATAAGTGCTCCTCCCATGAAGCGCGCCACGGTAACTCCCCAGTACCAGTGGCTACGTGACGCATCGAACTGCGGAATACGACACCTCGAGAGGTCGGGCGAGTGCGCATTGAGATGCGGAGAGGCGAAGTGCACCAAAATGCATAGGGGGACGAGTGGGAGCTCAAAAGCTGTCGGGACGCGGGAGTAACACACATTGAGATGCGGGAAGAGATGTGGCCGAAGAGGGACGCATGGACATGCGGGTTCAAGAAGCTTCGAAAAGCAGGAGGAGTGTCGAATGTCCCGAAGGATGGAAAAACCGATGGGAAATGCGAGTAGAAGAAGGCTGCAAAAGCCGGATAGAAACGCTGCGAAGAGCCGGGAGTGAAGCTTCAAGAAGCCTGTGAGTATGGAGATCTCCGAAGAGCTGAAGTGCACACATTCGAGATGCGGGATTGGGAGCCTCAAGAAGCGAGAAAGGCACTCCGAAGAGCGGGACAGGGGCTTTGAAAAGCTGGCCGATGGAGAGGGGCTTCAAAGGGTGAAAACACGCATTGAAATGCGGGAAGAGGAAGACGAGCTTCGAGAAGCGGTGAGCAGCACATCGAAATGTGGACTGACTGACCGACGCATCGAGATGCGGAAGGGGAGTTTCGGAGGAGCTAGCACATCGAAATTCGGGGTATAGGCACTTCGAGAAGCAGGAGGAGACGCTTCGAAAAGCGGGAAACGGGGGTGCTAAGGGTCAGCGTGCTGTGCGAGAGGACAGGGAAGGAAGGACACAGCGAGACGGACCACGCCGCTGCCAAGGAAAATCTGACAGAATTGCACAGTGGGCCACAAAGGCATGTCAGCCGTGTTGCAAGCCACGTGGATCGCAAAGCAAAGCGTGACAGAGACACCTCACGGCGGCCACAAGACCCTGTACCAGAGAATGCGTCAGAACCGAAAGAGGTCTTCTCGAAAGGGCAAATGCTAACCGGGGGCGACGTGTACGGAAAGACGTGAGTAAGGACAAGGGGCGAAGTGTCGAGACGCGGATCGAGGACACCTCCAAAGGTGGGCAAGGGATCACTCATCGGAGCGGGACAAAGGAGCTTCGAAAAGCGCAAAGAAAGGCTTCGAAAAGCTTGCTATATCGCTTTGAGAAGCGGGAACAAGAGGCTTCAAAGAGCTGGCACGTCGCTTACGAAAAGCCGGAGACGGACCTCGAAAGATAAGAACAGGCAGCCTTGAAAGGCCGGAGGAAAGTACCTCGAGAGGTGGGAGAGAGAGCGTCAAAATGCCAGATGGAAGCATTTCGAGAAGCGGGTGAAGAGGGTGCGCTTTCGAAAAGCGGGAGAGATGGGTGCGCTTCAAGGGGTCGGGCCGATACAATTTGACAAGTGAGCTTGAGGACTGCGCTTCAAGAAGCGGGCAAGAGGGTATCGCTCTGGGAGGGTTTCGCCTTGAAAGGCGGAAGAGACTGTTGCGTTTGTTTTCAGGCCCGACGACAGGCAGCGCGGCGACCAGGTCTGCGATGAGTAATTCAGTGGGTAATACTGCGACGGAGCATAAATGTACCATATTGAACTGCCGGCATACTTGCCTACAATTTACAAACGCCATCGACGCGCAGGAGGCCGTTTGACGTTGGCGGTAGGAATGCGACGTCAGCTAGTTAGCTTATCAACCCGCCCATCGATCAGCTGCGACGTCCTTGCGCCTCTTCTGCCCCTCACTTTCATTCTTTGGCAATGTTGCTGGATCCATCACTCCACAAGAATGGTTCTTTGGCAATTCATTACCCTTTCCGGTTCCCGGTCCGCTTTCCGACGCACACTGTTGACAGGTCCTGGAATAACCGCAGGCAGGTTGCGGCGGACCGGCCTGCTTCCCTCCGGGCCGTGAAGCCCGGTGGTCACTCAACCTCCTCAAATGCACTTCTCTCCGCTTCTGATCCGCACCACTCGAACGAGAATCCTCCGAGAGAGCGCTTACACCTCGAATTGAACTGATCTGAAGGAGCTACCAACGAGAACGCGATAGCCATGACCCAGACTTCGATCACTCACTTCACTACCCGTGCGTCCTCCGCTCCCATGTCTCCCTTCTCCCGGAGCACGCTCACCGTTGATAGCACCGGTCAGACGATGTGCGGTATCCGACCTCGCTCACGGGTGCGCTTTCCTCTGAACTTCGATCAACCACAGCCATCGCGTGAGGCTAAACTCGCTCTGCTGCAGGCGACGGCACGGATGCAATGAACAAGACATGCGACTACTCCGCCGCGTACATCAAGCTCTTCACGTCCGATTCCAAGCTTACGGGATTTGGAATGACGTTCACTATCGGGTGCATTACTCCCTTCCCCCCTTCTTTTCCCGTCCAGCTCGCGCTTTCCCCTTCCTTCTCCACCTTTCACCCTCGTTTCACGACTGACCTTGAACGCCCACCCTCAGCCACGGCAACGACGTTGTGTGCTCCGCCATCGAGCATGTTGCACAGCGTCTGGTCGGAAAGCCGGTTGAGGGGCTGTTTGAGGACATGGGGAAGACTTGGGACCACCTCGTCGCGGACCCGCAGTTGCGCGTAAGCTTCCCTCCCAGACCCGATCTCCTCCCCGCCCCCAAATCCACTTATTGGCTGGCTCTGACCTACCTCTTCTCTGTACAGTGGCTTGGACCTGAGAAGGGCGTGATCAGCATCGCGACAGGCGCCGTTGTCAAGTGCGTCTTCCTTTTCTTCTTGTCAGACTATTGTCCGAAGTGCTCTGACATTCTGAGGCTAACAGCGCCGTCTGGGACCTGTACGCCCGCTCGCGCAACAAGCCGCTGTGGAAGTTGGTCGCAGACTTCACGCCTGAGGAGGTGCGCATTCAGCTTGTATTTGGGCTACCACGTACACCTTGCCGCCAGATAGCTTACGCAAAAGTTAATTTACAGTTCGTGAAGAGCACTTCATTCCGATACATCACCGACGCGATCACGCCGGAGGAGGCGCTGGCCCTGCTGCGGGAGAAGGCCAAGACTAAGCAGGCGCGTGAGGAGGAGGTGCTGAAGAAGGGATACCCTGCTTACACGACTGTACGCCCTCAAAATTCTTCCGATCCCTTAGGAATATGTACTAAACGTCATGTCCTTTTCACGGGAACTTTATCACAGTCCGTTGGATGGATGGTACGCGCTACAGCCCAGCCTGCCTGTTATCCGCTTGGGTTTTCAACTGACTGTGAACCGCAACGCACTCTGCAACCTAGGGATACACCCCCGAGAAGGTGCAGCGCCTGACGCGGGAAGCCCTCGGGCAAGGGTTCAACCACTTCAAGGTTCGTGTGTCAAACCCCTTTCATTTTTCCGCGCGGCCCGCCCTGACATTGTCCCTCCCCCATTCCCAGCTGAAAGTGGGCATCTCGGTCGAGGACGACCTCAAGCGGGCGCGCCTAATCCGTTCAATCATCGACGACCCTGCGAACCTCCCCGCGCACCGGTCGGTCGACCCCCGCACTGTGGTCGGCAAGAACGCCGGGCCGACCGGGTGCGTGCTGATGGTCGACGCGAACCAGGTACGGCTATGGAATAGTTGTGGGATGTTTGACTGAGTCGAGCGTCGCTGATGTTCTTGATTTGAGTTGTGGGTAGGTCTGGGACGTCAAGGAGGCTATCGAGTACATGAAGCAGCTCAAGGAGGTCAAGCCTTGGTACGTGTCCTTCCTCACCCGCTGCCGGCATTCGCGACCTTTCAGCTGAGAATGCGAACCTTTCCTTGCGCCCACGTAGGTTTATCGAGGAGCCTACTGCGCCGGACGACGTCCTCGGCCATGCCGCGATCCGCGCCGGGCTGAAGGGCGTCAACATCGGCGTTGCGACTGGCGAGCACTGCGCGAACCGCATGTACGTGGTTCCCCCCTATTCCGTCTCAAGCGATTGATTGATTAACGCTTTCCACCCCTACGCCAGCCTGTTTAAGCAGCTCCTGCAGGCCAACGCGATCGACGTCTGCCAGATCGACTCGTGCCGTCTTGCGGGCGTTAACGAGGTCCTAGCTGTGCTGCTCATGGCTACCAAGTTCGGGGTGCCGGTCTGCCCTCATGCAGGAGGTGTTGGTTTGGTAAGTCTGCTCTGCGCTTTCTGTCTTGGCGACTCGTCGCTGACTTGGCTGTTGCGACGCAGTGCGAATACGTCGTGTGCGCCATCTTCGACACTGCGACTAGCTTTGTACCCTGCGCCCGTTGTCTGACATTTACATTTCCCACAGCCACCTCTCCGTCATCGACTACATCTGCGTTTCCGGCTCGTACGAGCGCAACGTCCTCGAGTGCGTTTTCACTGTCCTTGCCTTCTCCCCATTACACATCTCGCGGCTCGCTCACGCCTTGCTTCTGGCGCTTGAAGATGGGTTGATCATCTGCACGAGCACTTCCGCTACCCGGTATCAATCAACGCGAACGGGCGCTACAACGTTCCGCTCGACCCCAACGGCGGGTACTCGTGCGTGTTCCGTCTCTTGCCCCTCTCCACTGGGCGTGTATGCTGACGATATTATCGGGTGGTTATGCCGGGGCAGCATCGAGATGTTCGACGAGTCGATCGAGAGGTTCACTTACCCGGGCGGCAAGTATTGGAAGGAGGAGTACCCGATCGAACTGGCGAAGGCGCACGAGGGAAGGAGGGAGCTGTGAGGACGCATTTTATGACGGTGACTAGACAACGAAAGTGTTGCCAGGGACTATGTTGCCTTTGACCAGATTTGATACTTGAACACTGGACTGCTTGTTTCATTCGTATTGTTCACTCAAACGCGCCTGTGAACGTTTGACAACCTGGTCGGGCCAGTTCTCTATCAGTAACATTACGACCCGTTAGACTCTGAAGCCAATGTTTTACAGCACAAGCCTAGAAAAGGCGCTCTGTTGGCCCCGTTGTCTCTCAACTTGGCGCAGCGCGGCGGAGGAAACAGGTGCATGGCAGGCATACGTGCGAAGGGAATTGTTGAAAGGCGATAGCAATGGGTGGAGGGAAAGACATTCCAGAAATATGTACAGCAAGCGTTCTGGGATCATGCTACCACCCGAGATCGAGTGCTCGCGCGCCGGGAGCCCACACTGTCGACCGTGCCTGCGCTCGATGCTCCCCCCGGCCGGTACGACCCGCTGTCGTCGTCAGTTTCGCTATCTTCGTCCGCCGAGCTCCAGTCCTTCTTCTTCGCCTTCTTCTTCGCACGCCAGGCGGTGTTTCCCGAAGACGACGACCGCTTCTGCTGCTTCGCGCCAGTCCCGCTGCCGCCGCCGTTCGCCTTCTTCGCCTTGGCCAGCTTGTCGAGGTACGCCTGCTCTCCTTCGAGGTTGACTAGGCTCTCGTAGTGCTCGTCGGAGTAGTGGTGGAAAATGACGAGCGATTCCGATTTGCTTCAGGGCAAAGAGATAATCAGTCTGGGAATGCCCAGCTCGCTCAGGGTGTCAACAACAGTCTCGCACCATATGACCGTCGCAGATCGCCTTATCGATCTGCTCGGAATCCATGTTGTAGTCGATTTTATTGTCCATTTCGGCGCGAAATTCGTCCATCGTCGGCGCCCGCATCAGCTGTTGGCAGAGGTGGAAGCGAGTACGCTCCTCGCGGCCTCATTCTGTCTTCTGAAATCACCGTATCCACACGTTCTTCGTCTACATATGCGTAGGACTAGCCCAGACCTGCGCGCGACCACACTGGAACCATCGTTACCTTCGGGGGCAGTTTTTCCACTTGGCCCCGTCGAACGTTCCGGCAAGTTCTCGAAAGTATAGTGTCCTCTGCATGATGTGAGGGTTCAGCGAAATGACAAGGGCGACGATGCTTAGAAACGCACATATATGCCTCTCGTACGAACAAGGGTAGCGGCACACCCTCCCAGCTTTCCCGATAGGCGCCGTACGCAACACCATGGGCGCCCGACGAGGATTTCACCCCCGAACTAGCCCAAAGTATCTTGAAAGTCGACTGTCACTCCGAGGTGAAGACACAAGAGCAGATCGTGAATTCGCATTTCTGATCTTTTTGCCTGTTACGACCTTCGTGACCTGGACGCCGCCGCCCCATGCATAGCTAGTGAGCTGTCTCGGCACTGGACGATGCTCGAGCTGGGCGGGCGTTAACTGGTGCTGGGGTTAGGCGTCGAGCCTGGCTCGAATTGGGGCGAAATTGGCATCGTCCGCGAAGATGTCGGGCTTGATGTCTGTGGTGTCCATTTCAAAGTTCCGTTGTTTTTTATTTTATTAGTGGGAAAGAGGCAAAAGGGTGTGAATAGCTGAGACGCAGAGCGCACGCACCGGAGGCGCCGCCTCACCGACTTGGGCATCAGACGACAGAGCTGCTAAAACCGCCTCGTCATCGACCTCCTCCCGTTGCAAAGGAGGTATGTTAGGAAGCTCCGTTCATGTTTATTTACGAGAGGAAACTCCGGAGCCCACCTCGCTGAAGACGCCGCTCGAACCCGCCTCCGAATCTTGCTCAACCGTGACGGCAGTGCTCTAAACCCGGCGGAAAGGAGGGTCTACAGAAGTACGGAATCACATGTAAAAGATCCTTACCGTGTCGCTGGAGGAAGAGTTGACGCTGACATTCCTGATCTCCACGTCGCCCTCGTCGACGTTTTCCTCCTCGTCCTTGTCGTCCTCCAGTTTCGGCTTGATGTCCGGCTTGATGTCCACGTTAGGCTTGACGTACTGTTATATTACGTATACGTTAAGTTCAAATTATTGTCTTAGTGGTAAAGGCTTTACTTCATCATCGGAATCAGTGAGGTGGATCGGCTGTAGCGTGGTAGCATGCAGGAACGTAAGTAGGGAGTATCGACAAGAGGGATAAAGAAAAGGCCCACAGAGCCATCCAGATTGCCTAAGGCTTCCCATCGCGGCTTGATGTCCCGCTCCAGCTCCGCCTTTGCAGCAGGTTGACCTTCGCTGCAAGCTGATGTTTGCGGCTTCGCAGATCGGCGTTGTCGAGACTCGAGCTTTTGGGCGTCTTGGGATTGAGCTCCATGAGCGAGGCTGTGAAGTGGCTCGATATCCGAAGGTGCCGTTGAGGTTGACACGAAAGCGCCGAGAGGCCCGGGCGGATGTTTTATCGGCTGCACCGAGAGTTGAGTGCCAAAGTATATGTGATTTAATGATTGCTTTTCCCTATGTCCTGCTTGTGTTTAAGGCGTTGGATTACTTTTGTTCGAAACCGATGATATCTTGCTGGAGAACAAACCCGGCCCACTCAACTTGTATGAGCTAGAAAATGAGAAATGGAGCCACCTTGATCAACCGTGAAAACAATCGTTTGTCGCACTACTTTGAGACTGGCTGTTGTCCCCTAGGAGAAAAGCCTATCTCAGTCGTCTCTACTTACTTACCTGGGGTGGGCCGCATCAGCCAGGAGGCTTTGTTGAAGAAGGAAGTGGAGTGGGCGGCCGGTCGGCTTCGGCTTGGTTCGCTTCACGGTCCCCTTCGACCGAAAGAGAAGCTAGAATGGAAGTGTAGAGCCACATCCCTGCGACCAAGGTGGAAACCGCCAGCCACTTGAGGGCTTTGCCTGCGCTCGGTACGGCCCTCGCGGCGAGGGCACAGACGAAAGCGTATGCGGCAGCCGCAAGCACCGCGGTGGGGATTCGGTTGAGAATAGCGGTGCGGGGCAGCCCTGTCTTGTAGAACGGCTGGGTGCGGCACACAAAGACACAGGCTGAAAAGAATATCGAAAGCAGGGCGAGGACGAGGCAGACGAAGAGAGGGAGGAGGATGCTGGGTTGAGCATGTCAGAATTGGGAGAGCGGCTGCGACAGCCAGGACAAATGCCTGCAAGGCCGAGGTGCATCAGTGAATACTCGAATATTCAAAGAACTCTGCTTACCGGTAGACCCATCCCGGCCTGGGACATCATGTCACAACGCTGTAGAGCCCGGTGATGGACCAACCCCGCCTGCACGACGTCAAGGGCGGCCGTGAGATTATCAACAGCCTCCTGAAGCTCGATTCTGTAGTTGCCAGGTCGACTCGAGCGAGCCTCTTCAAAGTGCATTATAGGATGTCGTGTCCCCCGTACCGTGCCAGCGCCACCAGCAGGTCGTTCAGGTGGAGCGCGGCAATGTGACTGCGCAGCGGATCACGGAGATCTGCTACATCGATAGCTCCGGCGAGCGCAAGTCTACCTGCGGGTTACATACCCTGCTGAAGTAGATCGGTGATCTTACGCCGGGCAGTTCCGCCTGCCTAGAGCAGGGAGACTGCAGGCCCGTGTCCACCGAAGAGGAGCAGCACGGACTCGAAAGCGAAGCAAGCTGCTTGGAACTTGATAAAGCTGTTTAACAAGGGTTGCAGAACTACTGGATGTTAAATACAATTAGCACCAGCCTTCTTGGAATAGAGAAAATTCCATACCTAGCTCTGCAGACCCACCAAGTGCAGCCACGAGAGCGTCAGCAAATGGATCCCCTGTCGAGATCCTGACCGCGGGAAACAGATCACTTACGGGTGTGATCGACCAAGGCTGCAAAGTGTATCCTCGAAGTGGTACTTTGATGTTAAAGGGTAAGATTTTGAATTCAGGCATCATTGAATAGTTGGACTGAGGCGCTGTGGGGCAGTCGGGTGGTGAGACGGAGTCGAGGACGTTTTCTGGTAAATGGGACGCCCTTATAAGAAGATTGTACACTTTCATATTTGCCCAAACTTCGCAGTATGGACCTTAGTGACTCTGTCGGCTGAGTTTGCCATTTGCAGTGAAAGGGTAGCCGCGCAGGCTGCCTTCACCGCCGGAAAGCCAAACAGTTGCTTCATTGCTGTCCGTTCAGGACAATCAAAGGTGGAGCATATCCAGCACGTTGCTTCTCTTCTGTGGACCCTAATTTGTCGCTTTGGACCTCAACGTTACAAAGGAAGCGGCGGTAGTCAACGCCCTCAGACAAAGTCTCGTGTGATTGTTGAACCCTTCCGCGGCGAATCCGACTCGCCGGTACATATCGAGTCTGTGAAGCTGAATGTAGTTTTTAGCTCTGTTTTCTCGGTTTACACCTGTTAAGAAGGGTTTACCGGCAGCGTCTGAAGCAGCTTATGAATGCTAGTAGGGGAGGACTCCCATGACTAGTTCCTCAAGGGAAGCCCCGGACTGAGCGTGTGCACTGACATACAGGGCAATTTTGAAATTTTTGCCTTCCTAAATAACTTGCCTGTGTTTGCCGGTAGATCAGCTGTACCTTCCCATACACGATGGTCAAGGCTGTTACGTCCGTCATTATGTGTAAACCGCAACGTATGCTGCGGGCATTTGGTGTAGGGGTTATCACATCTCATTTGCATTGAGGGGGTCCCCGGTTCAATTCCGGGAATGTCCATTTTTACACGTTTTGTTGTGCTGTTACAGTTGCCCAAAAAGGGCATGAACAGACGTAGGACTTCAAGTCCGATGAACACTGCGTTTTGAGCTTGAAACTGTAGCCGTAAGGGTGACTGTAGCTTGTACACTTTCTAAACTTTCCCTTAGCTCGCCATTTGCAAGGTATAATGATGAAGATGTTCGGTTGGAATTTTCTGTCATGTGTTATGGCTGCTTCAAAGGTACGGACAGCCTTCGACAGCTCCTCGCGAAAGGCAGCGACAACCATTCCGAAACCATGTCAAAATGTTGGCATCGCTGCTCCTTTCCCAACACCGTTTTGACTAACAGAAACTTTTGGGCCCTTTTTTTCTGCAGGATCCTGGAGATGTGAGTCGGCCGTCAATGTACAAGTGCACGCTAGCCTGCAGCTGGCGGCGCTGTTCTCGAGCACCGCCCGAGTGAATCGCTCTTCGGCTCAAGCATTTCCAATTGAGACCTCTCCTGTAAAGCTTCAAGAATCCCTGTTGTTTGGAGGGAATGGAGCTTGAGATTTTGCTCAGTCGTTCCCGTGTAGGCATTCACGTTATTCTTGAGCACACCAGCTTGCGGACTTCCGAGAGTGTTACCAGGCTCATGAGGCATACGTTGAACACTAGATGATGGAGGAAGCGTAAACCTCGTCCATATGTCTTAGTTCCCTACGTGGTGTTGCACAGCTTGTGGAATGTCTTGGCTGACATTTCTGCTACACTGTCATGACCTGGCCCCGGAGCGTTACGAAAGACTACCAAAATGAATATCATGGTCCTCTTATCTCGGACGAACCGGGAATGCGATGCGACGTTGAGCAAACAAGTCCACGCGCCCCGCCTGCGGGCTGAAGGTACTCCGTGTGCCTTACTGTTACAGTTGCATCTCCGCGCACACTCACAATCACATGCCGCTTTCAATGGCCCTAGTTTCTGCCCCATTCTATGAATCCCTTTCTAATTGATCGCCGCGCCGAACTCGCCTCGTCGTCAGGCTGCAGTCCCGGGTTGCGAGAGCGCCTTCCTCCGACGCGAGTTGTCCTTCTACGCCCACGACCCTTTCTCCTCTCGACACATAGAGCCACACCGTCGAATATAATTCACCACAATATTTCACACCCACCACGATATATTGCCTCCATTCACCCCTTACGCTCGGAATCGATTCGGCCCCGACGCGCCGCGCCCTTGCTACCCCTCGCACTGCCTTGCCCCATCAGCTTACCTCCAGCTTACCAACAAACGCAATGAACAGCCCTCACCTGTATGCTTGTTGCTAGAGTTCTCTGTTAGGGATTGCGCTGACGGTAATCACCAATCTACAGTCTCTACCCTTCTCACACCGCACCATTCTACCTCCCCTCCCCGCCGCCCATCCAGACCTCGTTCTCGTCCCAGCGCGCCGACTACTCGCATGCCCGCCAGCATACCGGCCCCGAGCTTCAGCTCAACGGAGCCGGCATGTCCCCATATTCTCTCGTGACGGGCTTTGGGGGCGGGCTGTTCGGCTGGGGAGGCGGAATGGGAGGACCGTGGGTGGCGAGTCCGACGCAGTGTGCGTCTTTCATTTCCACTTTCTGTTGGGTGGCAAGCTGATCCTGCTGGAGTCGACAGCTCTTCCTCCTTTCTCTCCCCTCAACAACCCCAAACATACCAACAACATCTACATCCAAGGTCTTCCCGCTACGACCACGAGCGACTCTCTCTGCGCCCTCGCCTCCGCATACGGCCCTGTCGAGAGTTACAAGGCGATCATGAACCCCGATGGGAGCGGCTGCAAGGGGTAAACGCTCTTCATCCTCGGTCTATGCTTTCGAATCTGACGAGGCGTGCGGATGTACAGCTACGGCTTCGTTCTGTCAGTCTTCGTTCCAGTATCCTGCCCGGCTTTGGGCTGACTACTTTCTCCGCTAGGTTCGAGAACGAGGAAGACGCACGCGCCGCGATCATAGACCTCTGCGCTAGGGGGTTTGTCGCAGCGTTCGCTCGTGTGCGCTTTCTTTGCTCTCAGGCGGGGCCTGACCGCTGCGTGCGTGTCGCAGTCTGTGGCTCACATCCACGCATCTGTTCTCTCCCCTCACACAGCAAGAGTCCTTCACGTCCCGACTGCGCCGTCTGGAGGACGCCAAGTCCACCAACATATACCTGTCCAAGTGCGTTTCTACTAACCCCAGGCAGACCGCGCTGACGGGAGGGCAACGCTCAAGCTTACCGGTCGACATGGACGAGAAAGGGCTGGAAGAGCTCTTCACCCCATACGCGGCCATGTCACTCCGCATCCTGCGCACGGAGACCGGCGAGTCTCGCGGGGTGGGCTTCGTCCGGTGGGTCTCTGTCAGCCCTTCCTCAAATCCCACTCGCCTGAAGCTGACTGGAGCTGCCACGTTCTAACCACAGCGTCCAAGACCGCGACGTGGCGTACCACTTCATCGACAAGCTACACAACACAACTATAGCGGGCTGCATATATCCTCTTCAAGTCCGCTTCGCCGATAGCCCCGGGCAGAAGGAGTTCAAGCGGCTTGTCTCTGCAGTCTCTGCGCAGCGCAGTCGGCGCCAGCATGCCAGATCCGCGACGTACCCGATCTGGGAGCCGCTCGTCCTCCCGCAGATCAAGTGCGCCATCTGATTTCACCCTACCTCCCCCTCGTTCTTGCTTTTCTTCCTTACTGATACCAATCCGGGTTCCAGCTACGCGGCCATCCTCCCCAAAGTCGCCCTCACGACCTCCCCGACCGACTCGCTCGGCTCGCCGCTCCAGTTCCCGCTCCCCCCGCAGAAGCAGCATATGCAAGGCTACTACGCCCCCCCGTTCCCGGAGCCGGCCGAGCAGTTTGCGTTCCCGCACGTCTCCCAGCAGCAGGCGAAGCAGCCACAGCAGCACCCCGACTTCGTGCCGCGCTCCGCGCCCGAGATGGACGCGCTCGTCGAGACGCTCTCGCAGGGCATGCGCTTCCACGGGGCGGGATGGAGGACCTGGGATGAACGGAGCTGAGGAAGGCTCCATCGTTGCTATTCCTTTCACCACCCGCATACCCTGATCCCTCGCTAAATATTCCTCGCTGTTCCTGCTCGTACTTCTTGGACCAGCTCGCACACTCTCCTCTTGATCCACCAATGATGTCTGAAATTCTCTCATTCACTGCCGGGTGTCATGCTTTGACTCAATTGAAGATTCTCCCAGTTATCTTCCGGGCAGAGAGGACTGTGCGGACTGAGGCACACAGCAACGCGAAGACGCAGTCCTACAAGACCGCTCAGGCAAGAGTCCGCGTCAGCGCTGGGTGTGAGCGAACATAGAGTTTACATTGTTTGCATCCTCGAGCTGTTATCTGGAGTAAAAGCATAGAAGAACCTGAGGATTTCTAGAGTAGGACGAGTGGATACAGCCGGTCTGAAGCTACGACGTGTGTTGCTGACAGGAAGAAGGGAGCTGTGGCCGTCGGGCGTGCGCGACGGGCTCATTGCTTGCGCTATCAGCGGAGCTATAGCCCTGTACCTATGGTCCCTGTGCCCGGACGCGTCTGTGGTAGCGGACTCCGCTGCTGCAGACATCTACGTATGGGTAGGCGCCCGTCTGCCGGTGCCTGCGCCTACGCCCCGGTACCGGAGGGGCGCCGGGCCCCGTTTGCTGCCGGTTGTACGCGCCTCAGAGCGCCCCTAGCCCCAACCTCCGTCTCACGACCACCCACCAGCCCCCCCCATACGACACTCCTCCCTCGCGGCACTCTGCATCTACAACCCAATCGCTCCCTTTCCCAAAAACCCAACCACCAACCACGCGTGCCTCAACACACACCGAATCCCGTCTAGCTTGCGAGCGGAGCGGTGCGAACGCACAAGGCCACCGGGACTCACAGAACGTCGTGTCTGTCAGATGCGTTTGAATAGGAGTCGATCCTTCAGCGCACAGATTATGTACCTCATGCGAGGACGCCCGTCTACGATTTCGAACCTCACATCGTGTCGATGCGCCTGACAGACTTATACCTTACCGTGCACGGCGGCGGCTCCAACCCATTTTCTCTCAAAGCTTGTGCTTAGTCGCTAATTCTTGCCACCGTCCACTTTAGTATACGCAAACGTGCCCGAGGCTATCAATTAAGCAGCAGCCTTGACTCGTTCTCTTTCGTCAAGATACAAGGTCCGTGGACTTTGAGTCATTTCTCCCGCTCCGAGCAGTACAATTCATAGACATGAAACATTTTCTGAGCCCAATCAACTTTACAATAAATGTAATGTAAAGGCGAGTCAAAGAGCCTTCGCAGTCTGTTTGCAGTCTGTTTGCAGTTAGTGTGCCAGCAGTGGAAGTGTTTGACAGCCAGCCCGTTCCCACGCCCTCATGACGGTAGAAGACGCTGTGGTTGAGTCCAACTGCGTTGGGTGTACCGAGATGTGCGCACACGTATCTTTGATCAAACGAGCAGAACATGCAACCGCCAGCTGATCATGATCGTCATGAAAGGCATGGCTGCGATTTCAATCGTTCTCGACGCCTGTCAAAGGCCGCCTTCAGCCCTTCCTTTAACTAGAATCTCGCCAACCCGCCCGGCTTGGCGCCCGACGCTCGGGGATCCGACAGTCGCTCTCACTCCCTCACTGACTGTGACGGCCGTGACGGCGTGCCTGGCCACCATGCATGCCGGCGGCGGAACGAGGCGCCTCGTGCACAGCATGTGGAAAAGACTGTCAAATCGAGGCAGAGGCGAATGAAGAGGCGCTGTCGGCTGTCTGGAAAGCGATCAGTGTGCCGGGCGGCGTGGACGTCGCGGTGAGTGAGCGAGGCCGACGCCGGACTTGGTTCATGAGATGAGATGAGGAATCGGCATCGCAATAGCTGCGCACTCTCTCAGTAATTTACCATCACCATCCATCACCAGCTTATTCCATCCCCACCAGCATTAACACCACCTCCTTGGGCTTGCGCTATCCCTCCCGCAACCCCATAACATGTGTATATGTGTATTGCTGCCCGCCAAGTGAGCATCGTCGGCCTGATGGTCTAGTAGTATGATTTTCCCTTAGGGTGTTCCAAATGGGAGAGGTCCCGGGTTCAATTCCCGGTCAGGCCCCTTTTTGTTTGTTCCTTCGTTTTCTTGAACAACCAACCGGTCATGAACGCTGCCTGTTTAGCTAGTTCATGGCACAGCCGTACGCCGTCTGAAATTCTTATTGTGTATATCAGGACGTACGTGCAGGACGGATGTTTGTGACGTGGTTCAGCGGACGGAGTAGAAACGGGAGAAATTCTGAAAAGAAAAAGATCCTTGCAGAGGGGACGATTTCCGTTTCGCAGCCCGACATCCCGCATAAAAGACCTTTACTGCACCGCGATAGCGCTCACCGTCGAATTACGCATAAAGCAGGAGCCGAAGCTGGAAGTAGTTTCTCAAGTTGTACTAAATGATATGATGTTACAATTGCAAAAGAGTCGAGGATATGCTGCGAGAAGAAGGGTATAGAGCCAGCGAGAGCACAGAAACCAGAAGAGCACGAGCATCGTCAGACGTCTCACGCCGTCTGCCCGTGCCCCGCCTTGACCGCAGCTGCCCACTGAGGCACCGACTTGGCGATGATGTTGAGCTCGCGCTTCTGCTGCGCGGGGCTGTCTTTAAGCGTGAGCGCGCCCTTGGCGAGCTTGCAGAGGTACGCGAAGTTGGCCTGCGCGGGCAGCGGCAGCGTCGCGTGCTTGCGTGCAGCGGCTGCGGCTTGGCCCGCCTTGAACTTCTCGGTCTGCATTGGAATGTGCGCTGTGAGCGCGCGGGCGAGCCGGAGCAAAGCAAGATGAAAGACTCACGTATTCCTTTGCGATCTGCTCGGCGCGCAAGACGACAGAGAGCGGAACCTGGTCATTCACGCCCAATTCAGCAGAGCCCATCAACGTGTGCGAGGTAAGTAAGCACGTACGCCGGCGTAGCGAGCTACGTAGTGACCGTAGGAGTCGAGCGCGAGACCGGGGACGAGCTTGTACAGGAACGAGATCTGCCAGTTGACGGATTAAATCAGTACTCTCCTCCTAAATCCCCTTGTAAGAGTGTTCACCCACCTCCCGGTTCTCTTGGTCGACAGCGGTAGCCATGTGCATGGACGAGATGTTGGGGTGGTACGCGTAGTCGTCGCCGATGGACGAGTAGTGCGTGGAGAATATGCAGCAAGGCCCGGTGTGTGTCGCGATCTGGTGCAGGACCGCGCCGGCGATGGCGATGGCTTGCGTCGTCGAGGTTCCCCGCTGCAGCGGCATCCCAAGCTGTCAGCAGAGTGTTCCATGGCACGCTATGAGGACGCACCCCGAGTTCGTCCAGAATGACCAAGCTCTTCGGCGTCGCCTCGTTGAGGATCTTCGACCTACGCAAGCGAGATGGTGTTCAGCGTGTGGAGAGGCTTGTCAGAAAGATAACCAGCTCACGTCTCGGAGAGTTCGACCATGAAAGTGGAAGCGTTGCTGAACATGTTGTCGTATGCGCCGAGGCGACTGGCGATCCTGTCGACCGGCGAGATGCTGTACAAGCGACAATCAACCAATGAGCTGACTAGCGGTGGGAGCAAGGGAACCGGAAAGACGCACCGAGCGCGAGTAGCAGGCACGAAACAGCCGAGCTGGGCCATAATAGTCGCAGCCGCCGTCATGCGGAGGAGCGTCGACTTGCCGGCCATGTTCTGGAATCATCCAAGAGTCAGCATCAAGCCTGCGCAGTCCGAGTCCTAAGAAATAGACGACACGCACCGGACCAGTGAGCAGCATCGTGCTCGCGTGGTCGCCGCCGAGCTGGACGTCGTTGGCAACAAAGTCCTTGCGGAGGCTCATGGACGGGTGGCGCAGGTTCTCAAAGTCGAGCACGGATGCGTCGGACTCGATGATCTCTGGACGGCACGACGGCTCCTCGATCGCCTGCGAGCTCTTCGCGAGCGAGATGAGGCAGTCGAGCTCCGCGCACGCCTTGACGGCGCGGATCCAGGTCTGTCCAGACACGTTCACATTCGTTAGTGCGCCGAAGACATGAAAGGACAAAGAGGAACTGCGCACCTGGTAGTCCGCGTCGAACTCAGCGTACAGCCTGTTCTGGAACTCCTTGAGGACGGCCTGGCGCGTCTCACGCGCCTCCTTCAGGCGAAGCACCGTCGAGCGGACGTCCGGGCTCCAGTACCGGGTGACCTTGGTCGTGGTCGAGAGCTTGACCCAATCCTTGGGGACCTTCTGGGACTTGGGCACCTCGATCGAGTAGATCTGTGATGGCCGCGTTCAGCGACGTCAGCGAACGTTGCGCAATTGTTGCGATTTTACAGTCACGCACCTCCTTCGTGCCAACATCCTTGTAGATCATCTCTCGGCATCTGGGCGCCGCAACGTCAGCGGGGCCGCGTGTCGGTCTGCAACTGAGACCAACGTACTTCAGGTCCCTCTTGTAATCCTTCAAGTACTGCTCCAGCTCCGCCTCGATCGTCGCGATCTCCTGCTCGGCCTCCTCGAACTCCAGGTCTGCGCCGCTGACGGGCATGAGCGTCTCTGCAGATCCCCTCCCACGTCTTTGAGCAACTGCGGCGCGCGAAGCTGCCGAGAGAGGCCGCACCGTCCTCGGTGACGAAGAACTTTGTCTCGATGTGCTTGATGTGCTTGGACAGGTCCGGCGCGTCGCGGAGGAGCGCGGGGACGCCGGCGGACTTGAAGTCCTCGCAGCTGTTGAGGAGCGTCTCGAACGTCTTCTGGATCTTGCCGAAGGCCTGGAAACCAGGAGCCCATCCCCATTAGTCTCGCTCGCATTCGCACCGCACCCAAGACTTGCCTTGATGACGCTGATGAATTGCTTCGGCCTGATGGCCTTGGCGTGGATGCGCGAGAGGAGGCGCTCGAGGTCCGGTAGGCCCTTCGCGAGCTGATTGAACGACGTCTTGAACGCCAGGTTGGCCATGATGTCCTCGACGGCATCAAGCCTGCAGGAATTCGGCTGTCAAAATGGCAGTGCATCGATACAAGTTCGTGCACAGACGACGCACCGGTCGTTGATCGCCTTGGCCTCGCGCAGCGGGCTGCAGAGCCAGATGCGAAAGAGCCGTTTGCCTGCACGAGATGTAGAACTCGTATGAGCATGAGCAAATCTCAGTAGGCGGAAAGAGACGCACCAAAAGGCGTGATGCAGCGGTTGAGCAGCTTCAGCAGCGTGTCGTCCTCGCCGCCCTCGCTGTTGACGAGAACCTGCGACAAGCCGCAGAAGTCAGCATCGCAACGCCACGCCAGTCCATACTGCATGCTAGAGGAGAGGCACCTCAATGTGCGCCAGCGTCCGGCCGTCGAGCACCATAGCCTTGCCCTTGGCAGTCGCGTCGTAGATGTTGAAGTTGCCGAGGGAGAGCAGGTCCTTGTCGAGGTTGAGGCTGCGGAGGTACCAAATGAGCGCGCCGAGCGCGCCGAGCGCCTCGATCGCCTCGGGCTTGTCGTCCATCTGCTGGATCGCATCCGGGATCTTGCCGCCGTCCGCCATCTCCTCCCCGCCCTCGTCGCCGCCGCCGTAGAGCTTGCGGATCTCGTCCATCGTCTCGGCGACGTCCAGCGCCTCCTTGCCCGCGCGCAGCGCGGTCCAGACGGTCGAGAGGGGGCAGATGTTGCGGAGGACGCGGAGCGTGAGGACGTTGAGGTTGCCCTGCGGAAGATAGACTCATGAGCGGCGTGTCGAGCAAGAAACGGGAAGACACACCTTCTCGTGCACGATCTCCTTCGGGCGCAGTTGGCGGACGGTCGTCTCAAGGCGGCTGCGTGCTGTGTCGTCCTCGAACCAGGTCAAGTTGAACTCGCCTGTCGCAGCGTCGAGGATGCAGATGCCGAACACGGGCTTGCTCGCCCCATTCTCGGAGATGCCCTCCTATTATCCCAGCCCGTACGCGATCAGCCAAGCAGCCTTCTCCTCTTCGCAGCCGCCTTCCCCTCCAACGTACCTTGATCGAAACACAGTGCGTCGCCGAGTCGTCCTGGAGGAGCGAGCCGTCGACGAGAGTGCCGTTCGTGAGGACGCTGCGGAGCTCCCGCCGGACGATCTCCTTGTCGCCACCCTTGGTCTTCGCCCCGCCGCCAGCCTTTGTGCGCATGTCCATCCCGATCGCGGTCTCGCACTGCTCGACCTTACCGACCTTGTAGCCGAGCGCGAGGAACTTGGCTGCGTAGAAGTCAAACGAGGCCTGGGGCGCTACCTGTCAGTACAAGGCGTAGGGTGCGGTGCAAGGGGACGGCGCACCTCGGGGACACCGACCATGCACATCTTCACGCGCGAGGTGAGCTTGAGGTCCAGCTCGCGGTGCCCGATGATCTGGAATGGGGATGGGTCAGATGCAGCATTTAGGTAGTGCGAGCAGAGCTACGCACAGCATCGTTCTCGTAAAGCTAAAGAACGGAGTCAGAATGAGTCTCTCGCAGCTAGGTTGCAATCTGCGACGCACCTCGTAGAACTTGCCCTTTTGGAAGAACAAGATGATGTCGAAGTGGTCCTTCTTGATCGCCCAGAACTAAACAAACATCCAGTGAGCAAACGTTCCCGCCTTGGAAGCGGTACAACAACGGACCTGCTTCTCGAACGGAGTGAAGGCGTTCCACTCCTTGCTCGGGATGTACAGCGTGCGGGGGTCGTAGTCCGGGTGTCCGACGGGGTTCTTGTCTTTCTGCTCTCCGTCCCCGCCGTTGTCCACTTCCGTGAGTACGCCCTGCCATGTTCTCACATGATGAATGGGATGCCAACGAACGTCCAGCGGGTTCTCCAAGAACGCAAACGGCTTCTCCTCCTTCTTCTTGTCCTCCTTGCTCTGCAGCGCGTCTCGCTCTGCTTTGGTCATGAACTCGATCGCGCCGCCCGCGCGGCCGGACGACGACGCCCCCTGCTGCGCGGCACTCGACGAGACGGACGCGCGCTTGGTCTTCGACGGTGCCGAGGCGGTCTTTTTCTTGGACGCGAGCGCCTCGTCGTCGGAGCTTTCGACGACGGCGACCTTCTTCTTCTTCTTCTTGGAAGAGAGCGTTTCGTCCTCGGAGCTGTCGTCGTTGAAGGCGGAGGATTCGGGAGCTGCAGCGGACAGGTGAGCGAGGGAAGAGGTGAAGGTCGAAGGGAGGCGGGCGCACTAGGAACAGCTTCGGACATCGCCTCGTCCTCCTCGCCGTCTGGAGCGATAAAGTCGTCGTCGTCGCTCTCAATGATGCGTGCGCGCTTCGAGCGGCCCGAGGCAGTGGAACCTGCAGTCGACCTGTCAAGCGAGCTCGTTCAGAGAGCAGCTATAACAAGGAACGCACCTCGAGGCTTGGAGAGCTGTTCCTTGAGCGACTCGAGATCCCCATCTTCGTCGTCCGACTCCGCATAGTTGACCCTGCGCTTCTGGGAGCGCGACACCGCCGCCTTCTGCGCACGCGTCAGTCACGAGGGGCCATCCCAGAACCGAAAAGAGAAACGCACCTGCTCCAGCTTCTCTTCCCCATCCACCTCCATCTCCATCGTCGCGTCCGTGAAGCTCGACTCGTCGTCCTCGTCGCGCGGACGTGACGCGGTCGTGGACGCGATGCTGGGGGACGAGTCTGCCGCGGAGCTAGGCGTGACCTTTGCGCTCCCTGCGCCGTTCGACTTGGACTCGGGGAGGGGAGTGGCGTGCGCGAGAGGGGAGGAGTGCGGCTGGGGTTTGGGAGCGGGCTTGGGCTTGGAGGAGGAGGCGGGCATGGGCGCGGCGGGGGAGGACGAGCCTGCCTCCGAGGAAGGGCGGCGGAAGAAGCCCGCGCCGAAGAGCGTGCCTTGCTTGAGCGCGGGCTTTTTGATGGATGAAGAGGGCGTGGATTTGGACATGGTGTGCTGGGTGTGGCGCTGATGGTCCAATGGAGGGGTGATGGCGTGGGGTGTCGTGGTCGCGGTCAGAAGAAGCAAAGGTCGAGGACAACACGCGACGCGTTAACGCGGCGCGACCTCATTTCCCGCGTACTTTTCAGGTTTCAGTTTCAGTTCCACTCACTGTGATTGGCAAACAATTGCTTGAAAGCAGGTAATGAGCACAGCTAGAAATGTCTTACTACACGTAAAAGGATGGTACATTTCGACCATGACCAGGGAAAGAGTTGGAAGGGAACAAATGGCAATGGCGATGCAGCGGTCGCAGCCTGGTAGATTCGACCGCACAGCCTTTTCGTCCACTGATCATGGTTATACCGTCACTTTCACCTAGGAGCTCAGAAAAAGTTCAATTCCTATCATGCGCAAGAAGGAGGATTCCGACGGAAAGCAGGACCTTCACCATTCACTTTCCTCACATCTGCTTGGCGTACAGGTTCATCAATGGTCTCGTCGAGCGTCTGAAGAGTTATGAACATGGTCTAAGGAGACAATCATATATATCTCAAGAACTCCAGAGTTGTCCTACTCCTTGTTGTGATACCTACCTGGTCTCAGAAGCAAGTCTCGTCTATGCCTCCTTCTCAACGACAGTTTGTGGAAAAGCATGTAACATGCGGCACTGGCTCCCTGACATTCAGACCTCCCCGATTTCGGAAGTGGTATTGAGGTAATATTTGTGAGCTGAATCTCTCAAATGCAGTCTGTGTACAAGGCGGAGACCGTCCCCGTTTGGGTGCTGGACAATAAAGAGTCGCAGTCAAGGTTCTGTGTCTCCGTTGAGTTGAAGCGAGAGGAAATTAAATATCACGCACCCCCTCAATTCTCGGTCCTAAGCCCATAGCCCCTGCAGCTGCAGGTAGCTCTGAATTGCTCTGAAGCAGGCGAAGGCCCGCCCGTCGTACGCCTGGAAAGCCTGGTCGACGCCAGTTGGCGCAAAACCCACCGCTCTTCTAGAAATGCTTACGTGCGAACTGACGTTGTAAACGCAGCTGATGGGTAGCCTCTTTTATGCTCTGGGTGCTGGTGCTTCAGCGTATGTCGCCGGTACAAAACCTGTGCGCATGACGGAGATGTCGGGCTTCTCATCACGTCCTTGAGGTCACTCTGTGGTACTACAGATTCTCTTAGAAAACGACTGTTCAGAAAGTGTTCGCAGAACCCATCGAACCTTTCGGCGGAGTGCACTGAGGGCATCGTTCTTCCGGCGGCGGCATCATTCCGCCCAGCCTGACTCGTTCGCAGCCCGCATAAAAAGCATCCGTCCTCGCTGTCCTCCTCCTCCCTCGCCCTGAAGGTCCATCATTCGCACCATCGTGACCAATATCTAAATCGGAATGCTACGCATTGATATTCTGGAGTCCTTAATAAGCTGTGAGAAAGACGCGATGACTGAGCTGCTCGCTGAGAGCTGAGTAAGGTCCGCTCGGGCTACAGACGTCAAGACCGAGCGGACGGTGCCTAAGGCGGTGACTCGACGCGAGGAGAAGGTGCGCGCCTTCGCAGCCTCCCAAATCTCTGAATGAAATTACAGGCGGTCTCTTGTCGTCTTACCATCATCTCCACATTCGTTTGCTCCCCATAATGGGTCTCCCCAGCAACCCCCAGCTCATCCTGACGCTGCACACGCGCGTCCTCTTCGTCCACCCGCGCGCTGAGGGCGTGCCGGACGCGGCCGAACTGGAGAATGCCACCTTGCGGGGCGTGTTGGATTTCATACTGCCGAGTATGTTGCACCTCATCTTGCAGCTGGAGATGGTTGTTTATGGACTGTTTCGTTTCAGCACCCCGCAAACTCAGCCGCTTGACCGTCTCGTTCGTGGGGGAGGAGAGCATGTCCTTCCCGAGCGGCGCGTCCGAGCAGCAGCGGACGCTCGAAAAGGTGTTGGAGGTGCCAGGATTGGCGGATGAGGTTCTGGACAAGGGGGTTCACCGGTGCGTTTCTGTTCCTTTGGCGTAAATATCGCAGCGACAGCTGACCTGGGGGGACCGCCGCAGCTTCGAGTTCGCTTTCGAGGTCCCCGCAGAGACGTCCAGCTACGAGCGCAGTCCTCATGGGCGACTGTTCTACTTTGTTCGGGCCAAAGCGACTTTCCCGGGCTTGCTGGCTCGGCCACTACGGGCGGAGAAGGTGAGTCTTGCGGCGAGTGTTTGCAGTGCTGCTCAGCGAATTGACCATCTGTTTCGCGCTGCAGAGCCTCTTCATCGTTGCGAACCCGAACATGGATGGCACTCTGGCATATGAATGTACGCAGCTTCAGTTCCAGAAGTGCACTGCTCAGACTGCTCACTCTCGCCCAATATTTAGACGTCCACCGCGACGCAGTAGACGGCTTAGGCGTCAGTCATACTGTCTCCATGCTCCATCCTTCCAGCCTATCTGACCCTACTCCACGTCCACAGCCCCTCATCGCATCCATCAAGACCCCCCACCTCACCATCGGCGGCTACCTCCGCTTCTCGCTTACCCTTCCCGCCCCGCCGTCTGACCTCGTCCTCCACTCAATCGAGTTCTTCCTCCTCCAATTCACCACCTTGCACTCGCGCGTGCGCCCCGGCGTAGTCGAGCAATGTCCCATCTCGCGGTTAAGCCTGCTGCGACTATACGGGACTGGGACGGGCGCGGAGCTCAAGAAGGACGGGGACGATGCGCTGTGGGAGGGCGAGTGGGTCGCTAGGATTCCGGGCGACGATGACGCGCGGTGAGTCTACTTTGCGGGGAGGGGGGCCAAGAGCTGCGTGGGTCTCGAGCTCATGGAAGGGCTGGCTGTGAACAGGGCTACCACGGTACCCGGCTCGGAAAGCGCGATCCGCATGTCCCACAAGGTCGAGATGGCCGTGGTATTCTCCAACGCCGACTCGGACGGAAAACGCAAGAACAAGCAGCTCTTCACCATGACCCGCGAAATGACTATCCCCTCCGTGCGCATTCCGCTCCTCCCCCGCCTTTCTTCCCGTCGCCGAGATACTGACAGTGCCTCCCCGGGAAGTGCTGCTGCATGCTCGACTCCATCGTCCTCCCCCGATATTCGGAGTGCGACCCAGCGAGGGGTGGAAACGGCCGGAAAGAACTGACCGTTGAGGCGTGCACGTGCGGCGAGACGCTCGAGGAGCTCCTGGGGCAGGACGTCGCGCAGGGCATCCAGGAGGGGATCAGGCGCGGGCCGCGCGTGGAGACGCCCGAGGAGCCGGAGAGCGAGGAGGAGCTGGACGAGGTGGAGCGGCTCAAGAGGCTGAGGGACGCGAAGGCGTTGCAGGAGTACGAGGTTTTGCCGCAGTGTTTGTCCCGATAGGCGGTTGGATCGATTTGGATGACTTACTATCACCCATTGATGTTTAAAATTTCCTTGCGGTCTCTGTACTCTGCTTGCGTACCGCAAATGTCCTTTAAGAGGACAGCAGCCCATACGCCAGCGCTGGCGACTGGCAATCTCGAGAGCGCAGACTTCAGTTTTCAGCCTGGCAATCGAGGGATGGGCATTTTTCTAGTCGGTATAATCCTTGTTAATTTGTATTATTAGGAGCTGCCAACACCCCAAAAGAGAGGCAAAGGGCAATGAACGTTCTCTGCGGCCGCCTGCATCCGATCCAGTTTCGCTACGCTGACGAAGGGACGAGACCCCTCCGCTTGTAAAGTGGGGATCATTCACTTTTTTTAATAAATTCCCGGCCGTCAGATTATCCTCCGTGCGTATGCAGCCACTGTCGCTGGCACCTATAAGCATCCCGTTCCAGCGATCCTCGACGGAATGACAGCGGACGTGGCTGAGCGCGATCATACCATATTACCAAAAAAATTGAACTAATCGAATAAGACACCCGAACAGAGATGCCGATGCACTTCTACTAGTGGGTCATGGCTGCGGGCATACCTCAACATTCCGCAACTCCGGGAACACCGTGCCTCCGGGTCCGCTGCTGCTGCCGGGCTGTTCGACTAGCGGCTTCTGCCCGTTGTACTCTCCATAAAGATCATGACCTGTTCACACTTCGGAGGCTTAACTCCATCTTATTTTCTACATCTGCGAAAGTCATGGGACACTACCTCCTCGCTACAATTCTCCTCCTTCCGCTGTACCTAGGCGTCCAAGCGGCATGGGGCAAGCTCAAGCAGTGGTGGTATTTTCGCGACATTCAAGGGCCGTTTAGTACTGCAGCGGTAAAAAAGTGACCTGGCGAGTTGCATGGATGAGAGAGGGGTGATCGGCAAAGCGACGGTCACTGGCTGTACGGCAACGAGCTCGACCTGCTGCGGTCCGGCTTCGACAGTGTGGAGCGTGGGTGGTACGACCGGTTCGGGAGCGTCCTGAAGTAGGTATTTCTCGCTATACTAGAGGTGTATCTTTCATGTGTTTTTCATTACTACTGATTCCCCCACTATTCCCCACTAGGATCAAAGGCGGCTTTGGCTACGGCGCTGTGTTAGTGATTGCCGACCCTGGTGCGGCCAACCATATCTTTGACAAGCATCCCTACCTGTGAGGCAACCAATATTTTATCTTTATGGACGGACATAAAGCTCAGCGCTACGCCGTGAGTACGCAGCTACCCGCGCATAGCGGAGGGACGCATGATTTCGAGCTGCTTTTCGGAGACGAGCTCGGTAAGTGGTTCGTTGAAGTTCATCCAAATCTGAACGGGACTGATACTCAGAGTTTTGGTTATACATCCTTAACAGTCACAGCGGAAGGGGAAGCACACAAGCTCCAGCGTCGAACCCTCGGCCCGTCGTTCAAGTGCGTCGGTTGAAGCGCTGCATTTTGCCGGCGCTCACAACGTCCGGATTCTATCGGAACGTATTTTTTTGGGCGTTCACACGTTCAGTGAGGACCAGACTGCTCTACATGAAATATCCAACCACCTGACGTCCCCTTGACGATACTTAGCTTATGGGAGAATGGGACAAGCTACTGGCTGAGAATGGCTGTACGCTTTTGACATCTTTTCCTCTTTCTTTACCGAAAGATGCTGAAATAGAGCGTGGTTCCTAGCCGCCGTCCTGGACATGCACCCATGGATGAGCCGGATGACGCTCAATGTGATAAGCGAAGTGCGGACTCATGGCCACTACGGAAAAGTCCGAACGCAGGCTGAACTTGAAGCTGGGATTGAAATAAGCCGTCTTTGGTGTCAGCCCTGGTGCAACGGTTGGGAATCTGAACCCGATCGCTCGTGCAGTTTTGGAGCAGGCGAATGCGGACCCTAAAACGCTGTTCACCGTGAGCTTTACCTTGCCCTTGATATCGAACTGGCTCTTCAATACCAGACCCTTTCTAATGGTTCTCCTTGTCCGACCGTGCCGCCACAGGTCACATCTTTACTTCGCGCATTCCCCTTCGTCCTTTCTCTTCCCATGCCCGGCCAGAAGTCGCTCGCCACCGTGCGCGATACCGTCGCCGAGGTTGCGCTCGCGATCATGGCGAAGAAGGCCGCCACAGTAGCAGAGGTAGAAGATGAGAAGCATGTTGAGGGAACGGAAAAGAACTTTATGAGCCTTCTGCGAGCGTTGATCACTCTTCGAACTTCGTACGATGCTGACCCTTCATATTTTCACTGACAGTCAAGCCTTATCCGGACATATCCACCAAGACTTTCATGCAGCTCGCAACGATAATTTTTGCCGGTAATTGTGTCTTTCTTTTATGGCTCGCTTTCAATCATATGCTCAGACCACACATAACGACAGTAAACGACTTCCTCATCGATTGTCATGTCGCTCTACCGCCTGGCCGCGAACCCGCTCATTCAGGACCGACTCCGTTTGGAGGTCTTCTCTCTCAACCGCGAGCCCACGCACGATGATTTTGTGTCGCCCTCGCTCCTGCCCTACCTCGACGCGTTCATCAAGGAAGTCCTGCGTATGGACGCACCTGCTCCCCGCCTTAACCGTAGCGTAAGCAGTTCCTGTTCATACCACTACAGCCCTTTACTTGTAGTCCTCAGACGATTGACTCCCACCTCGCTGCCGACGCCGAACAGGTCGAAAAGCGGATCGGACGCCAAGAAGGAAGCAGCGAGGTCGTCGAGTACGTTCTTGGACGTGAGGGCGATTGGCGGGAGTCCTGCGTTCGGCTCAGACGGGAGCTGGGCGAAGCGCGAGGTAGGTGTCCAGCGCTGGCTGCGGTCGAGCGTGAGCACCGACGTGGACGTCGCGGGGTGAGCAGGAGCTGGGCTAGACGGAGCCGCCGGAAAATGCGCGCGTGGGCATGCTGAAGGCGGGGGTGGTGATGGACGCGCCGGGGTGGCCGCTGCCGCCTGCGTTTACGCACGGGCGGCGGTCTTTGTGCGGGGATGGCGGATGTACGGGATGCTCGAGTTGGCGGGGATGCACTCGAGCCCGGCTACGGTACAGCGCTTGCAGTGGCCTGCTTGGTCCCATTCCTGCTCATGAGATCATATGGGTTCCTTTTTAGCCAGCATGTATTTGGGTCGAGCAGCAGAGAATTGATGAGAGCGCACTTCATCGCACTTCTTGCCTCGTCTGCAGTACAAAGTAAAGGAGCGCATGTCCGCAGGTCCTCCAGCCACTAAATGATGATTCAAGATCAGAAAGTATATTCACGGACGCTCTGCATGTTCGGCCTAAATAGACATCGTACACAGCCGACCAAGATCAGCACATTCCGCACCCCCGCGGTGACCAATCTCATCGACTTACACCTAGTTTTACTCCTCCGCTGCGTTGCCGACATCGGAACGTGTGGTTCTTAGAGAAAATTGGGGAAGAACGGAAGGTATGTGCGTTAGTGGCTGTGAGATGGGGAATTTTGACTTGGTGGTGGTCAAGACGAGATGTTCGTGGCAGATGGCGAAGGCGCCTGAGATGAAGTTGCCCTGCTGCGCGTATCGCGCGGTTACACACCTACACCCTGAGACCTTTGGGACCTTCCTTCCAAATCAGCAAGGATCCGTCTCCGTTGGGAATACTGTAGAATTGGAATATTACCCAGATGGAATTCGTTGGTATCGATGCAGATGTTGATTCTGTGCAGGTCGTCAGTTCGCATTCAGCCCATTGCCGAAAGTCAAATTGTCACGATATAGAACCCTTCAGACCAAGGCATAAGTCAGACCAAAGTCGGTATGAAATGAGGCTAAATCACGTTCGATGAGCTGCAGCGTGCTGGATTTGCCGCAGCCAGAAGGACCGACGAGCGCGACGAACTGGCCGGGCTTGATCTCGAGGTTAAGGCCGCTCAGAACTCGAACTCCGGATCGGGTCGGGTAACGGACTTATGAAAAAATTGTGAGCAAATTTACTGGGTGTGCAGTCTAAAGGGAACAGCGCAAGGGATAGCGCAAGCCCAAGGAGGTGGTGTTAATGCTGGTGGGGATGGAATAAGCTGGTGATGGATGGTGATGGTAAATTAC
>JTLS01000679.1:0-14940 GCA_000826855.1 Basidioascus undulatus
TCGGACCTGGACGACCCAGGCCCGTACGAGGCAGCCCAGTCGAGGGATGCGGCGCGTTTCAGCGAAGACGAGCCGTGTCGATGGTGGTGGTGGGAGGCAGCGGCGAGTGCGGAAGCGCGTGTGGGCGGGCGGATGGGGGTTTCGGAGGCGTCGTACACCTCGGAGGGCGGGTCGGACTCCATGTGTTCCCAGACATTCGAGGCGGACGCGGCGCGCGTGAGGCGCGGAGGCGGTGCGAAGAGGTATGCAGGCGGCGGCGGCTGGGTCGGGGTGGAGAAGGACGAGGAGGAGGAGAGGGTGCGGCCAAGGCCGGCGGGGCAGGACGGCGCGCGCCCGACCGACGACAGCGTGCGCTTGATCTGCTTCCCGTCCGCGCGCGACGAGTTGGGAGGGGGCTCGGACGTCCACGGCCCGGGGATCGGGGGAGGGACGTTCTCTTTGCTGGGCCGCGCGGGCGCGTCCCCACCCGTCGCACCGGACGCCGAGGAGGTGGTGCGGCTGGGTCCGAAGGGCGCGGCCTGCTTGAGCTGGTGCTTCTTCTTCTCCGTTTGGCGCTTGTTCTGGAACCAGATCTGCACGTTGCGGGTGGTCCTATAAAATAAGAAGGCGGCGGAGGAGGTCAGTCGCGTTGGAAACAGTTTAATGAATAAGACATGAAGCGAAGCGCGTAAGACGCGAGGCGAAGTGCCCGAGCGCGCGCGCCCATCAATCGCGAAACACGTCTCGCTCGATGAGCTTAACCGCGCGGGGTGCCATTCCAAAATAAGGGAATTGCAGGTGGGTGAGTCGAAGGGGTGAGTCGAAGAGATGAGAGATGAAGAGAACCATCCAGCTCGCCGTCCTGAAGGTCGTGCCCGAATCCAAAACAAGGAAGCAGGACTCACATTCCAACACGCTCTGCGATGCCCGCGCGCTTCTGCGCATCCGGCAGCGGGTTCTCAGCGAACGCGGCCTCGAGAATGGCGAGCTCTCCCGGTGTCGTGCGTCGTCTGCGTTTGCGAGGCTGCTGCGTCTCGGCGGGAGGCTCCGGCGCGGGCGCAGCGGGAGCGGCGGGCGGCGGCGGAGTGTTGGTGGGGGAGAGGGAGCTCGCGTCTGACGGCGCGGTGGACGGGCTGAGGACGGAGGGGTACGCCGTCGGTCCCGTGGTGGAAGTCGCAAGAGGCGAAGGCTGAGGCGCGTGCCGGTGGTGGTGGTGCTGGAGGAGGAGCTGACCGTGGACAGGCGGGGGCTTGATGTCCGGTGGTCCAGCGTGGGCATGGACGCTGAGAGCCGGATGGGCTGCCGTAGCGGTGGGGGTGTCGAGGTAGGCAGAGGGTGCGCTGGAGGCGGTCGAGGACGCGCTGAGCGGGGGCGTTGGGTGCTGGTGGTGCAGCGCGTTGGCGAGCAGGGCCGCGAGCGGCGTCGACGGCGCGGGGGATCGGGAGGCCATCGCGTACGCTGTCGGGATCGTTGGCGGTGTACTCAATAGGCGGGCGATGTGCGTGTTTTTGTTCTTGTATTTCCACACGGAGGATGCTCGTGGCTTGAGGTCAACTGTCGGGGGCCTGGCAGTGGGCGGATGATGGCCAGGTGACGGTCGTGCTTTGAGATTGAGCAGCGCTTTTCATTTGGCGGGTGCGAGCGCGCCGAAGCTCACGCGCGTGCGCGTCAACGCGCCTTCCTCCTTCGCGCTCCGCTTCCAAAACACTGGCTCGTTCACTTAAAAAACGCTTCGGATTGAAGCAGATGGACTATGTCTCTGAGAAATGTTTGCAACCAAATGAAAGAGTCGGAGCGAGTGAGGGGAAAGCCAAGTTCTTCGAAGGTAACTACCCTGCTCTGAGGGATCTTTTAATGGAAAAGGCTCGTTCACATTTGTCGGGACTTCAATTCTTTGCAAATGCCGCCCAAAAGCTTCTGTACTTTGTGATGTGACACAGTGACTGTTGGAGGAGTGCGGCAGCGGAGCGAAGCTGGGAGTGCGTGCTCATTCATCGTCACGGGGCATGTCTCAGCTGCGTAATGACCAGGAACAACATTGGCTGCAGGACCGACTCGCTGCAAGGCTCTGACTCGTTGTAATACATAAAGCGACTTTTTTTTATATCCTGGGTACGTTTGAAGATTACAGAGTCATTCATGGAGGTTAGACAGATGGCGAGCGTCCAGGCAGCTTTCGGCAGCTTCGAAATTTGCAGCGAGTTCACTGTTGGCCATTGTTCAGTGCCTGCACTTTCATAGCTACTACCCGGAGCTATTACCAGGTGAATCGTCAAACTTTCCAAGTTAATCCTATCAAAAGAAAAGTGGTCAGAGCGTTCAAGGAGCAGCGAAAGCACCGAGTCCCTGTTACTTGGCCTTCACTTCCATCGTCGGACCGTCAGAGTGAGGGTTCGAGGTATACCGCGCGCGAGGCACAGAGCAAAAAGAAGTAGGTTGTGTCCTGGTGTTTTTTCCTTCGAATGAGCTACATGCTGCAGGTATATTCCCATTGCCCAAGCTGATGTGTGTCGCCACCGAACACTCAGAGCAGCTGCGGGGATAGCTTCGAAACTAAATATTACCTCAATGCATCAATAGGAGTACCTTACTGAACAACGACAGCTAATTACATTAGA
Source organism: Basidioascus undulatus (assembly GCA_000826855.1). Lineage (NCBI taxonomy): Eukaryota > Fungi > Basidiomycota > Geminibasidiomycetes > Geminibasidiales > Geminibasidiaceae > Basidioascus > Basidioascus undulatus. Next base: position 2,598 of record JTLS01000679.1, read on the forward strand.
AGAAGAATCGTGATCGGCTAGGTGGGGGAATCGGCTTGAAACCAGATCTCCAGGATTATACCTCAGGAGGGATAAGCATCTTCCTCCTTAGCTCAGTGGTAGAGCGCGTCACTAGTAATGACGAGGTCAGTCGTTCAAGTCGGCTAGGAGGAATTTTTGCATAGGTTCCATATCCGCGCAGCATTATACGCGTCCCTTGCGTATAAGCACGTTGTTCTTTCCTTTGCTTTCCGTGGTTTACAGGACGCCCTCCCTGCCGCGAACTGCCAGTTTGTCTGGATGGCCATCTCCCCCTCCAGGCGAGCGTTTACTTCAGTAGGAAGGCCGCTCGGGACGTTGACACATGAGAGTGTGAGCGAGAGAGCGAGCTTCGCTATGATAGAAATGCTCGATGCGGAGCTGGAGTGTCTTCACTTCAATGAGCAGACGGCAATCTTGCCCACTCTATACGAGGAACCGGCCTGTCACGAGCTGACGATCGATCCGTTTTGAGGATGAGAGTCGATACGCGTGCGGCAGCGCCCGGGTTCGCATCGAGGTACCGCAAGAACGAGTGGAACTGGATCGGCTTTGGGAGGCGGACAGTGTGCTCGAGATGCATCAGAGCGAGAGGTACGAGGCGCTTGGAGATGAAAAGCGAGGTGAACGGCGAGGCTGCGCTGGCAGGCGCAGGTTGCGAGGCGTGGGACGCAGACGATGGTGTCGCGCTCGAATCCTTCGCGAAGTACGCCTCGAAGAGGATTCTCGATAGGATCTCGTCCGGAAAGTCGAGTATGCGAATGATTGATGTGAGGAAGGAGTTTCGGTGCGGTAAGGGACGAGCGTCTGGTTGAGAGATTGTTGATTGTTGATGGTGAGAGGCGAAGACGTTGTCGGGCCGGTCGCACCATACGGTTCCGAGTCTGGTTCGCCTGTTTTCGCTTTCGTCTGCCACAACCTTCTGTCTCTCCAACCGCATATTTTTCACGGCACGACTGAGAATAATAAAGTGTTTCCCTTCTCCTAAAGTGCACGCACGGATCTTGCGCTGGGTCGAGGTGGAGTACGGTGGGAAGGCGACCACAGGATCGCTGGAGGCTGCCCATGCCAGCAGGCACAGGTGAGGGAGAAGTAGGCCGAGAATGCTTCGGGAGAAGAGGCGCTGCAGACGCATGCGTTTATTGAGGAGGGACTGTCGTCGCTTTCGAAGTAAAGGCTAGCAGGGAGCTGCCGAAGTCAATGCAGGCCCCCCTCACTCTCCTTGCTGCGTTGTCTGTGTTATACCTGATCTTCTGCATTAGTTGGTGCCTTCATAACTCGCTTCTCATAGTCTCGATCTGAAAGCGAAAGACGCCCGTGAAAAGTACGACGCTGGCTTCAGTTGTGCTCGTAAGTTGAGAGCATGCATCCCGACTCCCTCCTGTTGCTCCATCAGCTGGAGTATGGCTCAATGAAACAGCATTGCCTGCTTTCAAATCGTGGCTAGCTTGCGACCGTAAAGGCACCGTCACTCCTGGAAGCAGTAGTTTGCGGCATAACCCAGTGCGTTGGGCAGTCGCACTTAACCCCGTCAAAGTTTACACAAAGTATTTTTTCGACGATGCACAGTCTTGGCTTTGGTAAAAAAAAATAGGATTTTGGTGAAGTATATTCCATGAAAAAATTTAAGTAACAAAACAACCGCAAGGGAAAACAACAGCGATTTGATCACGTCAGACTGTCCCACCCGATAAGGCCAATCGCGTCTGAAGCGCGTCGCCCTGACCCCCTCTCAACCCTCAACGCTCTCCCTCTCACACTCTGATAATCACGACTCCCTTACAACGCAACACCTGCACATACCGGATTAGTTGAATTCCCGCTTGCTGCCTATACTTGATCCATGATTCCTGGCATTCTCGCTCTAGCGGCGCTGGCCACCCTGGAGCACGGTGCCGCCGCCCACAGGCACGCACCTTCCCTTCCGCGCGGACCGCTGCAGTGGGGCGATATCAACTTCCTCCAGACCACTGATACGCATGGTAAGGGATGATCTAGCTTTAATGTATGGAATAAGGGTGCTTAACAGGTCGCTATGGCACGTCGCAGGCTGGTTGCTGGGGCACCAGAAGAACAGTGAGCCGGAGCCGAATGGTGCGTTGCAGAGCTTCCCCTTTCACGGAAGGGCACTCGCTCAAGGAATGACGAGGGACCTCTTTATTTTGGTAGCTTCGGGAGATTGGGGAGACTACGCCAGCTTCGTGCAGCACATGCGTGCGTTACTGCTTCCTCTCCGTGCGGTCTGGAACGCTTACACCGTGTCACTGCCTTCTCCACTTGCAGGAGCTCAAGCCGACGTACGAACAGTAGTGTCGAATCATACTCTAGTCGAATAGGCATAACTGACCCATACGACCGGGTGTACACTCCAACACGACAGGAGAGAGGTGTCGATCTGCTCGTTATCGACTCTGGAGATTTGCACGACGGATCGGGCCTCTCCGATGGGTTTCCACCAGGTGGCAAGTCCATTGGACCAAAGATGCCGACGGTTCTGTCCGAGCAATTCACGTTGGTCCCTTCCGGGCGAACACAGGCGTGAACGGCCACGAGACGGACGAGATCTTTGCCGAGCTCGATGTCGATTTGCTCACGATTGGCAATCATGGCCTGTACAAGTCGGACGTCGCGCTCGACATCTACCGCAGCTTTGCACCAAAGTGGTCCGTCACTCTCGTCGCCCCTTCCATCCCCCTCTTTCCTGCACCTCACAGCAAATCGCCGCATTCTCTTCCTTGATCGGGCGCACGCTGACGATGGCCTGCGTTCGAACTTTGGTTGGGAATGACGGTTAAAGGGGAGGCCGCTATCTTACTTCCAACGTCAACATTACCGTCCCTGGCTCGAATGAGTCTCGTCCGATCGGAGGTTTGTCGGTATATGCAGGGACGTGGAGAACCTAAGCTGACCGTGCCCTCAAACTCACCCTGTCCACTGTGCTTAGACCGATTCCGTAAATTTGTGACCAAGCAGGGCCGGAACGTGACCGCGTTTGGGTTCCTTTACGTGCGTTGTCGACGCGCTGCTTCCCGCATTCCTCTGTCATCACCGCAGCTCATCGCAGGTCGAGACGCCCTCAGAACTTCAAATATGGCACGCCTATTATGCACGTCCAGTCGACAGCCAAGATGGGTGCGTATATTGCGCACAAGCCAGCGCTCTGTCAACAGCCAGTGTGCGACTGCTGACGTTGCGTGCACGGCTAGTCCACGAGCAGTGGTTCCAGGAGGCGATCGCTGAGGAGCCTAGCTTGTGCGTTGCATGCCGGTTCTTTCTTCCCGCGTCGCCGCTCGACAAGGAGCGCTCAATCAGTACTTGGCCTTACCTGCAGCTTCCTCCTCAACGGCCATGTTCCCGTGCGCGACCCGTCCTGGGAACCGGTCTTTGCCGCCATCCGCGCTGTCCACCCGCACACGCCCATTATCGCTTTTGGTGGTGGGTCATCTACCAAACTTCATACTGCTCCTTGAGTTCTCCTTAACGTGGCGCGGGACTGTACAGGACACTACCACATCCGCGACTGCAGGCTTCCGGACGAGCGTTCCATCCTGCTTGCTGGCGGACGTTACATGGTGCGTCGTTCAAGAGCTTCTATGTGCTGATCAACGTTGTTAATTTCATGACGGTACCTTACTCAGGAGACCATCGGCTTCGTTAGTACGTGTCGATGCTGATCGATTCCTCCATCCTGATCTCCCTTCTGATTCACCTCATTCGCCGACCCGCAGGCGCAAACTTGACCGCACCCTCCTTCTCCTCCTCTTCTCTCCCCGTCTTCCGCCGTTATTTGGACGCGAACCCAGTCACCTACCGCTTCCACGCCCGCGTGCGAGATCTGTCAACGGCGCTGGGCAACAAGATCAAGTCCGAACTCTGGACGCTTTGGGCGCGCTTTGGGCTCGGCGAGGTCTACGGGAGTGCGCCGCACGACTATTACGTGGACCGCGTACCCTACCCCGACGAGAAGAGCGTCTTGAGCCTGTATGGCGACTTGGTGCGTGTCGGGCGAGATAGAGTGGGCGGCAGGAATGGCTGATGCGTGAGGGCGTATGGACAGGTTCTACCGGCGACTGTTGTCAACCAGAGCAGGCCGCACGACAAGATCGTCTTCCTGAACAGCGGCGCCCAGCGCTTTGACATCTATAAGGTTTGCATTCTGTCTTCACGACCTACTCGACCGCCCTCAGTAATCGCATCCGTCTTGTTTCCCACCCACAAAGGGGACATTGACTCGCAACGACCGCTTCGTCACAACCCCATTCAAGAACCAGTTCCTGTACTTTCCTGGTCCGTCACCGGCCTTTTGACTCTGCTGTCCTCCCAGTTCCGGTATTGACAGCCCATTTTCGCATCCCGCAGCCGTGCCTTATTCTATCGCCTCCAAGATACTTCCCGCCTTGAACGCGCTCCCCGACCCGCATTTCATGACGTTCGAGAGCGTGTATGGTGAGGGGTCGCGGGACCTTAATGAGCAGCCGGAGGGAGAGGAGGACGTCGAGCTCGTGTTTCAGAACTGGAAGCGGTCGATGTACGACGCTGCGTCCGCGCAGCCTGTTCGCAGGGACCACTCGAGGGATTTGCAGCGCCGGACACTGGGCTATGTGAACTTCCGCCCTCGCATCGCTGCTGTGCTTCCTCGCTTCCATTCCTGACGTCCCCCTTATCGTGCATGTCCAGGTCACCGTTGACTCGTGCCCCGGTCATGGCGACGACACTGCGCACGACCCTATCCCGGTCTTCCCGCAACCCGTGTACATCGCATCGCCTGACCCGCTGGGCGCGACCGACGACACGCCAATTGATGTTGTTTTCGCGGACTTGTGCATCCCGCTTTGCAACTTCATATCTCGGATGCTTGAACAGCGACTGACCGTTTCTCCCCTGCTTGCCCCTGCGCAGCGTTCTCCCCGACCTGCAGCGTGTCCTGGAGCAATTGGCACCAGCGATCAAGTGGGGCACGGCGCAGGTGTACTCATCCGTTACATCGGACGAGGCGCTCGCGATATATGCGCGACAGGCGTGGAGCGGCTCAAAGAAGGAATGAGAAACGAGCTTGCAGGATTGTACTCCACTTTACCTTACCTAGACAGCGCCCGGCGCGATGCTATGGCGGACCCGCAGGGCATGCGCTTGTATTACCAACCAAGTCTGCGGCAGAGTGTATGGTATGGTAGAGGCGAAGGCAGTACACTAAAGGAGAAAGACGAGAGGCCCACCATGCAATGGGGGCAGAAGGAGTCCGCATGATGAAAGACAAACAAGTTCAGAAACCCGGGGGAGACCAAGAAGACAAAGCAGAGTTGGAAGCAGAAGGTCGGACAGAAAGTGGTATCTAGCAGTCTTGGGTGCTCACAGCGCAAGTGCGCGCGTAAGCAGGGTATCGAGTTCCTGTGTTTCGCAAGGGCCTCATCAGTCACCCATTCTTCGAAGCGAAAACGTTTCTACGGAAGCTCACATCTTCCAACACGCTGAGATTTTTCCGAACGGGCGCAAATACGGGTGCAAGGTCCGGGTGCAAGTCGGCGTCCCTCCCCTCGCCGAACCAGACCCGCTCGACGTAGTCGCCCTCGGGCGCCCTGGCGGGCCTGCGCTCCGCGGCGTCATCCACGATCGCCATGAGGTGGCGGAGGCCGAAATCCTCGCGATAAGCGAGGGCGAGGGAGCCGGTCGGGCTCGGGCTGCCGCCCGCCCCACCCGCGCCGAAGCGCTGCGGGTGAAAGTTGACGGACGGCGGCGTCGGGTTCGTCAGCGTCTCGGCGCCGGAGGACGTGACGGGTGTGGACGGGCTCGGCGAGCGGCTCTGCGCGCTCGAATAGTCCGACGCGGACGTGTTCGTCGACGGCTTGTGTGCGTGCCGCTGCTGCGCTGCGGAGGCGGTAGCGACCTGCTGGCGCAGCGACGACTGGCGCGGGAGCGTCGCCCCGCCCGCGGGGGTGACACTGCGAGAGCGCGGTGCGCCGTCGAGCGGGGACTGCGAGCGGGGGGCGATGGAAGGCGACATGGCTCGCGGGGCCGAGCCCGTTGGGGACTGGGAGCGCGCGAGCGCCTCTTCGCGCTGTGAGCGCAGCGACGACGCGATGCCCATGCCGGATGCTGCTGCTGCCCGCGCCGCCTGGTCTTGCGTTTGCTGCTGCTGCTCGGGCTGGGTCGGCGACGGCTGCGGCTGGTGCTGGCCGTCCTTGACGCGCGCGAGGACGCGGTCGATGCGCTCCTCTAGCGAGGACGAGTCGGCATCGCGCATGCCCGGGCTGCCCGCGCGCTGGAGCACCTCTGCGAGGAGGTCGCCCGCGCTCGGCGTGACTGAGCGTGTGCGCTCGGGGTTATAGCTCGTGGGCGTCGCCGAGCCGCTCCCGCCGATGTTGAGCGGCGCGGTCCTGAGCGCGCGCACGGCGCGCTCGTCGTCGTCCTCGTCGTTTGGGCCGGGGGTGCTCGTGCCGTCGAGGTCGGAGCGCGTGCTCGCGCGACGGCCCGCGTCGGAGGAGTCAGCGCCCGGGCGGGCGCCGCTCCAGACCTGCTCCATGATGTCCGAGATGTCGTAGCTCTCGCCGTCCGGGTGGACATACGAGTACCGGACCTGGGGCTCGCCCGCGTCGCTCTCGATGATCGAGCTCCGGATCGTCGACTGGTCCGCAAGGAGCAGGTCCACCCCTTGCTCGTCGTTCTCCCGCGCGCCGAGGATCGCACGCTGGTTCGCCCGCGACGCCGCTCGCTGCGCGGCGATGATCTCCGCGAGGGAGGGCGCCGGCGCGGAGGAGTCCGACTCGGAGGTCGACAGCGGTGGCGGGAGGGCGCGCTGCTGTCGTTGTAGTTGTTGCTGTTGCTGCTGTTGTTGTTGCATTACAGCAGCAGCGACCGCCTCGTTGCTCGTCAGACGGCGGGACGTTGGCCGCGGCGTAGCGCGGCGGAGGACAAAGACGGGGTCCGAAGGCGCGACGTCGTCGGGCGTGCCGAGCTGGAGAGAAGCGTCGAGCGAGCGCCGCCGGAGGTCGGCGGAACGACGCTCGAAGACCTTGAACAGCGGTGCCCGGGGGAAGACGTCGATCGCGCGGCTGTTGGGTGCCAGGGCGCGCTCTACCCTCGGCGCGACGCGTCAGCTTGAGCATGATAGAAGCACAGGAAGGAAAGAAAGGCGAACGCACCCTCGCTCCCGGACACGGCCACCGCGAGCCTGTACCTCACCCACGCGACGCTCCTCCTCTTCCCGCTGCCTCCAACCTTGTCCTCCACGTCGTCCCCGCCCTCCACAACGCCCTCAAGGATCCCGAACCGGTCGAGCGCAGCCTCGATGACCTCCGCGACGCTCACATTGCGCGGGAAGAAGAGGACCTTCCGACGCTCCGTGCGGCTGACCTCGGCGTTCGCGCTGGCGCCCGCCGCGCCGCCGCTGCGCTCGGCCAGCGCAGAGCGCGGGACGATCGCGCTCGTGGTTGGGTCGAAGATGAGGCCCTCGGGCAGGTCGGAGGGGTGGATCGCCACTTGGAGGGCGAAGCGTGCGGTGGGGGAGACGAGGCGCGCGGAGTCGGCGGAGGATGCGGAGGAAGCATGGTCGAGCGCGAGCGGCGCCGGGCGCGATGCAGCCGCGGAGGCGTCGTCGTTCGACAGGCCGCGGGAGAGGTCTGAGGCGCCGGAGAGGTTCGCCGCGTCGCTGATTGCCAAGTCGACCGAGCGGTCGCCCACCCCCGCGCCGTTGTCCCGCCTGTGGAGATAGAGCTTGACGACAGAGTCGTCCGAGAAGTCGCTCATCCCGAGGCGCGTAATCGCCGGGTTCAAGCTGAGGTTGCTAGCGATGGACGAGATGCTCCCGACGCTGCTGCGCTTGACGCTGGGCGGGGGTGCGAGTTCGCCGAGCGCGCGCGCTGCGTCCTCGAACACGCCTAGGGGGGCCTGGTCGGGCCGCAGCATACTCTCGACACCGCCCTCGAGCTCCTTCACCGCGAGGTAGTAGTCCGCCTCTCGCTCGCCGGGCGGGAGCCGGAAGCGCTGCATCGCCTGCCGGACGAGGTCGGCCGAGGACGTCGAGTGCGAGAGGAGCACGGTCTTGAACGTCGCTTCGCAGTGGACGTTTGGGCCGGCGAAGATCCGGAGGACGGAGAGCGTCGGCGCGGCGATTAGCGAGCCCGGGCGTGGGCGCGCGGGCGTCTGAGAGGGCGCGGAGGGCGGCTGCTGCTGCTGCTGCTGTTGTTGTTGTTGCTCGGCGACGGTGGACAGCGGCTGGAGACCGGCGTAGGAGGGGGTGGTGGATGTGGGTGATGTCGGCGAGACGGGCGGGTTGCGCGCGAGGTACTGCTGGTAGAGCTCTGTGTGGGTGCAAGGCAAATGCCCAAATCAGTATCATACCGCCCCCGAGATGCCATCAAGCCACGCCACGCACGCTGCTGCTGCTGATCCCTCTGCTGCACGCCGATCCCATGCCCGAGAGGTACAACGGGTGCGCTGGCCCTCGGGCCAAGCGCGCCCATGTGCGGCTCGCCCGCGCCCCCGCCCGCACCGCCCGTGCGTTGGAGGTGTCCCTCGTCGCTGCGCGGGTGGCGCAGCGAGTCCTCGCTCTCCCTCGCGACAAACGAGTCCGAGTCATTGCTGGGTCGCCCTGCGCCAGCGAGGCCGCCCAAGCTCGCAGACGACACGGGCGCAAGCTTCGGGTCCGTCTTGGGCTTCTTCTCCTTCTTCTTGAACAGGCCGCCGAGGATCCCCCCGCCCCCTCCGCCAGAGGCGCTCTTCTTGCGCTCCTTCTCCGCCTCGCGCTCGAGCGCCGCGGCGTCCTTGGACAGCTTCTTCAGCCGCTTCTTGTCCTCCTTCGAGAGCTTACGCTTCTTCCCGCTCCCCCCGGGCGCGCCGGCGTTCTCGGCGGACCCGACGTCCTCCGACTCGCCGGAGCGCAGCGACTCGGGCGTACTCCGTCCACCGATGGAAGAGACGGTGGAGGACACCGCGGACGTGTTCGAGTTGTACCTCCGCGCGTCGCGGACTGCATTTTGAGTAGCGATCGCGCTGGGGAGGAGTGGCCCGCCCGGCCCCTGCGCGACGGAGGGCGTGAGCGTCACTTTGCGCGTGGGGGACGTCGCTGGGTCGAGAGCGGCGGGGTCGGCAATGAGCCGCTCGCGCGAGGTCTGCGTGCGCAGCGTCGAGGGCTGCTGCGAGGGCGAGGGGGAGGGGGAGGTGCTGGGTTCGCCGGAAGCGGAGGCGGAAGAGGAGGGGGAGGTGGAGAGCGGGGCCGTCGGGGCCGTGGTGATTGTGGGTGCGGAGCGATCGCCCGCTGCGCGGAGGGAGGACGGTATGCTCTGCACGGGCGCGGTTGCGGACGCGGGAGCGGCGGCGGTGGCAGCGGCGACGGCGGAGGAGACCGCCTGCTGCTGCTGCTGCTGGAGCTCGGCCTCCCTCGCGCGGAGCCTGCGCTCCTGCTCCGCCGCGCCGGCCTCGTCCTCCCAGCTCATCCCGTCATCGGGCTCCATCCCGTCGAGCGCGTCCTCCCCCTCCGCAGCACCCTGCCCGTCGCCCCGCTGCCCATCCGCGCCCTCGCCCTCCTCGTAATCCTCCTCGTCCCACTCCTGCACTGACCCCTCCTCGTCCTCCTCCGAGTCGTCCAGGTACCCCTCGTGCTCATGGTACGTCGGCGCAGTAAACATCACGCTCCGCCGCGGCGCGTGCGGGTTCCCGCCCGGTGGGCTGAGCACGCCGCCCGCCAGCCGCGCTTGTGAGCGCGGGTCCGCCGCAGCGGCCTCCCGCGCGCGCTGGCGCGCCTGCGCGGGCTCGCCGGAGCGCTCGTCGGGCGTCGCGGAGGCGAGCTGGAGTCGGGGGGTCGTTCAGCACAAACGGGGAGGTGGACGGGAATGGGAGGGGACGCACATCGACATTCCTGTGCTTGTTAAGGCGCGCGAGACGCTCGAAAGGCGTCTCGATGTTTTCAGCAGGAATGTAGCCGATCTCTTGGGTCTTGAGGACACGGACGAGCCACCAGTACGCGTTGCCGTCGTCGAGGAGGACGAGCGAGTCGCCCTTGACGACGCTCGCCTGGCCCTCGACGGTCGCGAGGAAGGTGTGCAGCGCGTAGACGGAGGTCCAGTCGCTGGATGGTTCCCCACCATTTCATATCCAGCGCTCCTGGGAGACAGACAGGGGAAAGGAAGGGCAGAGGGAACGTACATCTCTGAATTGGGCACGGACATGGTGCTGGACACGTCGTCGTCGTCATAGTCCCCCTCGACGAGGTCCTCATCGTCGTCCTCGAGCATCGAGTGCGGCTCGTCGACATCCTGCTCGTGCTCGTAGCCCTGGCCGTGGCGGTGCTGCTGCGAGTGGTGGTGGTCGTAATATTCGTGCCCGGCTGCAGCATCGGCGTCGCGCAGCTGGAGCGTGTCCTGCCGCTGGGGCGCGTGTTGCACGGCAGCGGAGGACATCGTGGTGGTGATGGTGCCGCGGGAAGGGAGGGGGTCGTGATATGCAGGGGGGACGGAGAAGAGGGCGGCGATCAAGGGTCGGCCGCGGCAGGGGTTTGTCTGCCGGTGAGGTAGGCGTGCGGTGGGGTGTGGATGGGGCCGGCACGCGCGGGACCAGCCTCGCTGCGTGTGTGTTTTATGCAACGCCGGGGGTCGTTGAGGGTCGTGAAAAGAGAAGTCTGAAATGCGTGGGCGGTGAAGCAAGCAAGGGAAGGCACAAGCAGCGGCTGAGCTTGAGCGGGAACGCACGGCACAAGTCCGGCCTAGTTTGTGGTTTTAGTACAGCTGAACTGAACTCCCACGCGCGCTCGAGTCGCGTCAACCTGGCTCAGTGAGCTCCTGACTTCGACCAAGTTGGACGCATCGAATCTACCAAGCACACGACCTATAACGAATCTTCCCTTCTACAAACCGACCTCGTTCTTGACTATACGCCCCTGCGATATCCTGGAAAGCGGCGATGGAACCGCTGTACCAGTCCGTCGCGCGCCTCCTCCGCCCGCAGGAGCTCCTCAAGCTCGCTGCCGAGGTGCACACGCCCACCACCCCCTCCGCCGCCGCCGCCGAGCCTCACACGCCCCAACGCCGGGAGAAGCGCATCGTATGCGTCGTGGCGAATGTCGATCGCGGGGTGGAAGAAGCCTGGTCCGTCTACCACCCTCACCCGCTGTGCAGTTGAAACTGGACGGGGACTGAGATGGGATGGGGGCACGCACAGCGTCTTCGTCCTCCGCCGCCGCACGCCCACACACCTCGCTGTCCTCGCCGTCCTCCCCATATACAAGGACTTCCGGATCACCATGACCCAGGCGCAGGCCGTACCGATGGGCGCGGGCGAGACGGTCGGCGCCGCTGCGTCGCCCGCCGACCCCACCGGGGGGGTGGAGTTCCGGAAGACGGGTGCGTGCGAGGGCTGACTGTGGGGCGGGAGGATGAGGGCTGATTGTGGGAGGAATGGGAGTGAAGGATTTGCGGTCCATTTGAGGACGGCGGGGATGGCCGCGGAGCTGTTTACGGATGATGCGGAGACGGTGCAGGACTTGTTGATTGAGGTTCGGAGACTCGTGTCGGTAGCGGGTGCGTTCTTTGTCTCTCCTTTCTTCCCTTCTCTGGAATGACCGAATTGTTTGACTGGATGGACAGAGGAGAACAACTTCCACGAGCATGGGCGCTCGCACGCCTGGTGCGGCTACTACACGCCCTCCCTCCCCTCCGGCAGCACCACCTCCACGCCTTTGCACTCCCCGACCTCCTTGCACCGTCTCCCGCAAACCCGTCCGTCTCGTTCCTCCTTATTCCCCCTCTTCCTCCCATACTGAGCTTCACCCCTGCCCCCCAACAGTCCCAAGCAACATCTCCGCCCCCGCCTCCGCCTCCTCCGCCGCGCCCGCAGGGATGGGCGCGACCAGCCCGTTCGACGTCGCGTCCATCCGGGAGGACTGGCTCCGGCGGACGCTCGAGTCGCGCGAGGCCGAGTTTACGTCCAAGTCTAGCATCTCGTTCGTCCTTCTTCACTCCTTTCCTCCTCCTTCCTGCTTCCCTCTTTCTCTTTGTCTGTCACTCTCTCTCCCTTTTGCTGACAATTAGATACTTTGCCGGGGCACAGTGTCCGCGCCGGAACATTCAACGTGAACGGCCGTCTCCCCACGGAGGACCTGACCCCCTGGGTGCGCGGGTCGGCGGACGAGCGCGCCGCGGGGGGCGGGTGGGACCCGCCGGACCTGCTCGTGCTCGGCTTCCAGGAGCTGGACCTCAGCACAGAGGCGCTGCTGGTTGCCAACACCCTGAGGGAGGATGCGTGGTGCACGGCTGTTTTGGAGGCGCTCGGTGAGGTTAACCAAGGTGCATAGACCTGGGGTCATTCTAGGTCAAAAGGAACCTCAGGAGTTCGA
>JTLS01000680.1:0-14937 GCA_000826855.1 Basidioascus undulatus
ACCACGTACTACAGATTCTTCGTCTTCTTCATCCTCCTTGCAGGCCTCCCACCCCTCTCCCCTCCCGCGCCTCCTTCCCCCTCGCCGCCAACTCCTACGCCTCCGCGCGCCCCCTCCAAGCCGCGTTCCAAGCGCCGCCGACGCTTCTGTCCAAGAAGTCGCGTCTGCGCGACTCGGGCATCGGCATGCCCGACTCGCCCGCGCTGATGCCCGACACGCCCGCGAAGCCGTCCCTCTTCGCGGCGAAGGCGAGCGCGACGGCGAGCGCGGCGTCTGCGGCGAAGGGCTTCCTCGCGAAGAACGCGAACCGGCTGAGCCTGAGCCTTGGCAAGAGCCGCTCGCCCTCGCGCGTCGAGGACGCCGAGCTCAGCCCGACGATGCTCTCCTTCAACCAGCGCGACTCGGCCCGCGGGAGCGGGCGCATGGCCCTCCTCCGCAAGAGCTCCGCGCTTAGTCTCGGCGGGAGCAGCAGCGCGAGCGATACCGAGGGGAGCCCGAGCGCCGGAAGGGGCGGAACAGGGATGCTGCCCGGTGTGGGCGAGGAGCCGTCTACGCCGAGGAGGCGGTGGTTCGAATGTGAGTTTTGCGGCCTTTCTCTTTCGTTATGACAGCTTGTGGCTGACCCGGACGTGTCTGCCTTTCCACAGCCGCCCAACTCGCCCCCACCCCAACTCCTCACAGTAACTTCGCCATCGCCTCCACCTCAACCAACACGCCCTCGCACCTCCCGCGGGCAACGCCTCTACACGCCTCCGCCTCCCGGTCCCGCCCCTCCCCGCACGTGCGCTCACCCATCCCGACGTCCTCCTCCCCCGAGCCCTGCCTCTCCTCGTCCCCCACCTCGCCCTTCCAGCCGCTCCCGCTCCCCTCCTCCTCCAAGTCCCGCTCGCTCCCCGCCTTCCTGCACCGCCTCCCCTCGGAGCGCCTCTCAAACCCGATGTTCCTCCCTGGCCGCCGCCGAAAGAGCAGCACCGACCTCAGCGGCACCGCGGGCAAGATGGGCGAGCTCCAGGGACGGTTTGAGACGGAGTTTGTCATCCTCGCCCCGCTGGGCAAGGGCGCGTTCAGCGAGACGTACCGCGTACGGAGGAAGGTCGACGGACCGGGCGGACGCGTGTATGCGCTGAAGAGGGGGAAGGTGTTTGAAGGGACGAAGGACCGGTGCGTTTCGTGGAGTCTCGCGCTTTCTTCAACGATGCTGACGTGGGTTCTTGTCCTCAGATTGCGACAACTCGAGGAGCCAGCGATCCTGTCCGGCCTCTCGTCGCACCCGCACGTGCTCGAGCTTGTCGACCACTGGGAGCAGGGCGCCCGCTCGTACATGCTCACCGAGCTGTGCGAGATGGGCTCGCTCGCGTCGTTCCTGGACGAGTACGGCGCTGTCGCCGAGCGGCTCGACGAGGGCCGGGTGTGGAAGATCCTGCGCGAGGTCGGCCACGTTCGTGTCCCCTTCTGCTTTTGCTTCTCAAGCTTCCCGAGACTGACGTGCCATTTGTGAACTACAGGGCCTGCACCACATCCACACCTCGGGCGTTCTCCACCTCGACCTCAAGCCGGCCAACATCTTCATCACCGCCAAGGGCACGCTCAAGATCGGCGACTTTGGCCTCGCGCTCATGGAAAGCCGCGTGCTCCGCCGCCGGAGCGCGAGCTCCGGCAGCGTCAGCTACGCGGCCGCGCAGGGCCTCGACCTCTCCCGCGCGGACGGCACGCCCCCGCCTGAAGAGGGCGAGGGCGACGCAATCGAGCGCGAGGGTGACAGGGAGTACCTCGCGCCCGAGGTACTGCAGGGCGAGTATGGACGCGCCGCGGACATCTTCAGGTGCGTTGCGTTCAGCAGGCCACTCATCAGAGGGAAGTGCTTTACTGACAGACATTGTGCTCTCGGAAACAGCCTCGGCGTCATCATCCTCGAAGCCGCCTGCAACATCATCGTCCCCGACATGGGCGAGCCGTGGCAGAAGCTGCGCTCGGATGACCTGTCCGAGTGCCCGCTCGAGTCGCTCTCGCTCCCGCTCGTCGCAGCGATCCGCGCGCTGATGCACTCGGACCCGCGCGCGCGCCCGACGATCGAGCAGGTCGTCGCGCATCCCTGCGTCGTCGTCTCGGGCACCCACGCCGCCGTAGCCGAGGAGCCTGCCTGGTTCCTCGGCGAGGTCCTCCGCGCCGCGGGTGCCGGCGAGGGGAGCCTCCCCCCCACCCCGCCTGAGAGCGCAGAGCAGCTCGCGGGCAAGGCGAAGCTCGTTGAGGAGCTGGAGCTCGAGGAGGAGGAAGTGGACGAGGAGGAGGACGTGATGATGGACCTGGACGCGTGATAGAACACTGTCGAACGAATTCTTACCCCTGTTTCTTCTTGCCCTTGTTTCCCTCTTCTCCCCGCCATTGCTCCCGTCTACGACCTTTCCCGTTTACTGTTGTGCTATGCCTCTCTTGACATTTTGCCTTCTACTCCATGACCGCGCGCACTCTCGCAATCCCTCCTGTTCCTGTTTCCGTTCATGTATGCATGCCCACTCATTTTACCCCCCCCCCCCCTTTTTTCTTCCGATTAGCTTTCTCCTTTTAACAATCCTACTACGTGTACCATGCTTCCGTCGATCTCTTGCTTGTACGGCCTACACATTCCTGTGCCCCCACCCCACGTAGCTAGCCCTGCTGCTTTCTGCCTACCGTGACCGTCGCTCGCTCGTACAATTGCATATGCAGTCGAATGATCTACTTGAGTTTGCCTGCGGCGCGAGCACGTATTCAATTGCTGGTGGGCAAGTAGCAGGGAGAACTTCCGAGAAGCCGTCTGTCCCTGAGTGCGCGAGTCGCATCTCGCTCGCTACCGTCAAAATCCTTCTCGACGCTGCGAGCTTGCTTCAGGTCCTTGCAGCTGATGAATGCTCCCGCAGCTTACCTTATTGCAAGCCCGGTTGCGCCCGGATGGACTTCGTCGGCGAAACTTCAAGCGCCCGTTGGGCAGCGCTCACCGCTTCAAATGCGCTATGGCGTGCTTGGGACATGTCGTGCTTGGGACATGTCGTGCTTGGGACATGTCGTGCTTGCCTCTCCTAATGGAGCTCGTACAGAGCAATCAAGGCTGTTGATCCAGTGATTTATAACGCTTTTTGGTGCTTGTACGGTAGCGGGATTGGGCATTATTGCGTCGCAGACCCGGCCTCGCACGCCTTCGCATTGCGTGCACCTCAGCGAGCACAAGTACTGCGGCTCGCGATGCAGCCCATCCGCTCTTGACGTCTTTCTCATACCATCACCCATTACTCACAGCAACCATCAGCTCATTCCATAATGACCGCCGCTTCCACCGCCAACGACTCTGCTGCCGCACCGCCGGCGTACCCCGACTACGCGACGCTCCCCGTCCCTTCTATCCCGGAGGACTGGATCGCTCGCGCTCGTGAAGTTGGCAACCTCCTCGCCCTCGACGTTGCGGGTCGGGATGCGCGCAACGAGCTCCCCACACGCCAGGTCCAGCTGCTCAAGGACGCGGGTCTCGTCACTGTTTTGGGCCCGAAGGAGTCTGGTGGAGCTGGGCTGTGAGTTCCGCACGCATTACGTACCAGTCCGAAGTACGTTTACATGCTGTCGGAACAGCTCTTGGGAGACGGCTTATAAGATCCAGCGCGAGGTCGCATCTGGCGATGGGTCGATTGGCTTGGTTCTCGGTTACCGTGAGTAGACCATCCGTTGCAGCGGCAAGCGCAGCGTAAACTGAACAACAGTGCACAGACTACACCTGGTTTGCTACGAGCCTTATCGTCGGCACCGCTGAGCAGGAAAAGTACTGGCAGAACAAGATCACTAAAGAGAGTAAGGCAACTTTATAACTACCTTCTACTCGAGCGCGCTAAAGAAGACGGGAACGGTAAGTATAGAGCTTTTCATCGGCGGCGCCGTCAATCCGCGCGACTCGGACTTGTCGATCAAGGAGTCCGCGGACGGGAAGAGTATCATCTTCAATGGAAAGAAGAGCTTCTCCACCGGCTCGAAGTTGTCGGACGTGACCGTCCTGGAAGGTGTGCCCGATTCGTTTCAGACGTCGGAGTGTAGTACTGACTGGAAGCTTTCATTTCAGGCGTGTTGGAAGGGACTGAGTCCCACATCTTTGCGATCGCTCCCTCAAAGCAGCCTGGCATCATCTACGGTGATGACTGGGTGGACGTTCTCGGCGCCCGCGGCACGTCGTCCGGCTCAATCAAGGTGCAGGACGTCGCCGTCCCGTGGGAGGACGCGCTCGGCTGGGTGGACAAGAAGTTTGCACCTCTGGGAGCAGTGCGTAGTACTTCCTGTCACTTCGAGCTGGATTAGGCTCACTTCTTGTGGCGGAACCGCACAGTTCAATACCCTCCTGCTGCCGACCATTCAGCTGGCTTTCACCAACGCGTACCTCGTCCGTGCCATATTGACTAGATCCTTTGAGTGCCGTGCTGAACTCCCCCTCGTGCAGGGCATCGCTCAAGGCGCTCTCCGCCGGGCAGCTGCATGGGCTGTCAAGCACGCTCGCGTGTGGGACCACACACCGCATCCCGCTGAATCTGCTGTCGAGCAGTTCCACCTGCAGGAGGGTTACGGTGGACTTCAGGCCAAGGTAAGCAAGGTTGCGACACGGCTGCAGCGCCAGAACTAGTGACTGACCGCCCGCATGCTTCCCTCAGCTTTGGGGTGTCGAAGCTCAGGTGGACGTCGTCGGCGCGACGATCTCCGAGATTCTTGCGTCCGAGCGGTCGTCGGTGACACCCGAGCAGCGAGGCGAAGTGGCTGTTCGCATTGCGGCTGCCAAGGAGCGGTACGTCTTTGGCCTTATTCACCTTCCATCCATCGCATGTTCCCTGACATGTCGAGTCATTTTACAGCGCGGTCGAAGTTGGCCTCGAGATTACCTCTCGCATCTTCGAGCTCACGAGCGCCCGCGCTGTGAGTGGGAAGTATGGTTTCGACCTTGCTTGGCGTGACCTCAGGACGCACACCCTTCACGACCCTATTGTAAGGATTTTTATAATAATTCCTCCCATATTTACCCACGTTCACACAGGAACACCCCCTAATAGGCCTTCAAGAGACGGGAGGTAGGGGAGTATGTGCTCAAGGGCCCGGGTGCAGGCTACCCCACCCCGACCTGGTACACGTAATGCCTTTATGGCCGTGATTACGTAGAGAATGAGTTGGACGGGTTAAAGTAATTTGGCTACAGTGACTGTCGCTTCCAGTAGTTTGTTTTGGGCCATATGAGATCAATACGGCCGTCACAGCTGAGGCTCTGACGAGCGAATTTCACGTTCTCGTACCTGCCGTGGACGTTTTGAGTATTTTTGACAAAACCAGGCACTTCTTGCGGAACATGAGCTCGGCTCCTGACAGAGCATGTTGAATAGGAACAGCACAGTGTTGCAGACATAAGAAGCAGCGGCGGCGGCTGAAAGTCTCGACTTTGAACCCTTCAAATCAACACCATCCGCTCTACAACCGGCAACTCATCGCCTGCTTCCTCCCGGAAACCTGCAACCTTGCCCAAGAGGTCGCCCCAGTTTGCAGCGGCCGGAGTGATCTTGCCCAGAACAACAGGGGCACGCGAGTCCACGAACTGTGGCACGATAACGCTGCGTCCTAAGACGCATTCAGCCCCGAGAAGCGCGAAGGAGATCGCCTCCTTTGCGGCAGCGGGGATTCCGAGCTCTTTATAAACAGACAAAACAAGACTTCAGTATAACGGCTGATGAAGAGGCTCCTAGCTGAGCTGGCGAACAACGCACCATCGAGTTGGGCTATGCGTGTCCCTGGCAGTTGGGAGGCAATGTAATCGACGATCGCAGGATTGAAACCACCTGCAGTGGGACAGCTTGTGAGCCAATTCAGGAAATAACTCGCGAGTACGCACCACCGCCGCAGAGATACTGGCGCAAGTCATATCTGGTCAGTGTTGCTCCTTCGGTTAAACACCAGCTGACGACAGAATAGCGCAACTTACCAGCTCGTCCAAGTCCGGAAGCCCTTTGCGCTTTGGATGCTCCGGCAAGTACCGCCGATACGCATCAACTATCGATTGGGCGGTGATGCGCGTTAGGGTCGCGACAATGTCCTCTTTAGAAAGACTCTTCTCGAGGCCCTTCTTGATGAGCACGTGAGCAGAAGCGTCGCCGAAGAGCTCGCGACCTGCCATCGACAAGGCCCTTGACATGATCAACACTCCGTTCAGGGGTTCAGCAGAAGACCACAGCCGAACACACCAGTCGTTTTCGGCAGTGCGGCGGAGAAGTACTCCATGGCCAGCACCTCCTCGACCATCTCGCCGTCTATCTTGCCCCGTTTAGCCCACTCGCCATCCTTGTCATACTGCACCTGCCCATCGGTAAAGTGACGCATGGCTGCGTCGATCCAGACATTGCCGGGACCAGTGTCGAAGTCGAAGACATCGAGCGGTCGGGATGCCGGGACGAAGGAGACGTTGGCGATGCCGCCTCTGCACATTACAGTTATTAAGCGGGTCAAACACCGTTACTGGGAAACTAAACGAAGCTTACATGTTCTGGATACCACGGCTGAGAGTGTCATGATGTCCCACAAGCGCATCGATGAAAGCCACGAGCGGTGCACCATGTCTGTACACGAAGCACAGTCAGTTGCTCAGTGGCGAGTGCACCCGAGATTGTTGAGAGAATGCATACCTGCCCACCGACACCTCCCCAGTACGGAAATCCGAGACGACAGTGCGGTTGAGCGCCGTACTGAGCGCCGTGGATTCCTGAAAAATTGCGTGGATGAGCACAAGCGTCGGCAGTTCCGTAAGCGACAGGCTTGAGAGTACGCGCCATCATCTGCAGCGTCGACTTGATCTGGTCCCCGACGGGAAGGGGAATGTGCCAACACGTCTGCCCATGGCTCGCCACAATGTCGACATCGTTCCACTCGACCGACTCGGCAGCAGCGAAAGCGAGGGCGGCATCGGCGAAGACCTTTGTGGAAGTGTGAGCATTTCAGTCGATGGTGAAAGGCAGGAAGCTATGCATGCACCTTGCCAATGAGGAATCCCATCTTAACCCCAAACGGCCGGATCGTAGCATTAGCGATGTGTACTCAATACGGGTTGGTAATGACGACGAACCTGGCAGACTTCCTCCAAGCTCACAGCATTGCTCTGGATCATCCGCAGGATCTTGCTCCTAGCTTCGCTTGGCACCGGTTGCTCGGCATACTTGAGAAGCTTGAACTCGAGCGGGCTGGAAGGGGAGGCTTGACTGATCGAGCACAGAGCGCAGTCGATTCCTGAGAGCAAGACAGTCAGAAAGCAGAAGAATATGGAGTTGAGCACGACAGCAGCACCATCGACGCTCGTGCCGCAGTTGAGGCCGAGAACTGTTAGCTGTAGGCCCATCGTTGGAAAAGGAGAGTTGGAGTGAGGGAGAGGTTGGAGAGAAGACGGAGAGTGATCGTCAGACGGTAGGCCGCTTAGTCTGAGGCTTCGTCAGGCACCGTGCAGAACGTCGGCGCACTTCAAACACGGGGCCGGCCATGCGACAGCGCCTCACCAGCCGTTGTTCTCCGGTGTATCGGAATGGACCGCTGAGAGATCATTGCCGGAGCTAATAAAACTCCGGAAGGCTGCGAAGACTATTGAAGCTTATAATGCCCAGGTCAACTTCCTAAGCAATCGTGAATAGTGCACTTATTAGTGACCGCTATTCGGCCAACCGGCGAGCAATCCCTGACGATTTCCGTGCCACCCCAACAGGAGCTTATCCCTTGATCGGTATTCCGGACTCCCCTGTTCGGCTTATCATGCGTTTGCGTATGAGCCCTTGCCGGCAGCTCGGTTCGCCCCTCGTGAGTCGCGAAGCGCTCGCGCGACCTTGTCGCCGCTGGTCTCCTTCATCTACTTGAGCACTGCGAGCACCGAAATCGCATCCTTCTTCTTCTTCACATACTTCCAGCACGATGATCACAAGAATACGCGACAAATGGAGGACCCCGCTGTGGCAAAGCTTGCTCGTGGGCATGGTCCTGTTTTGTTGCCCTGGCATGTTCAACGCAATCGTGAGCACTTCATTCGGTCTGCTCGAGAGCTTACACATTATCTAACATCCTTATACTCTAAAGAATGGCATGGGAGCTGGAGGATCTGCCGCGGCCAACACCGCGCTGGTGGCAAAAGCAAACAGGTCAGCCTTCCCACACCTCGGCGTTCCTCGAACCGGCTTCCTCAGCACACTCATCGAGCTAAGTGACTGGTTTGCATAAGCAGCGCTCTTTACGCGTGCTTCGCTGTTGTAGGACTGTTCAGCGGTTCAATCATCAACACGGTGGGACCTCGGATCTGCTTAGCCCTGTACGCCGTCTCACGTCTTCCAAGTGACTGGTTTCTTCCTCTGACCAATCGCCCCGATCTACCCCTTCAGAGGTGGAATTGGCTACGCAGTTTATATAGGCAGCCTTTGGTCTTTGGATCGAAGTGGGCCTCAAGCATTCGTGATCGCTGCTGGCGCAATCCTAGGCATAACCGCGGCTCTCCTCTGTGAGTGCTTCTAGTTCCATCGCTTAAATATGAACAATTGCAGCATTACTGCATTTGTGGATCGACGTCGAGAATCAGGTGCTAACAGCAGCTTTTTTGTCTATCGCTCAACAGGGGCGGCACAAGGCGTCGTCGTCATGTCGTACCCCCTGGAGGCTGAGCGGTCACGGCACTTTGCATACCAGGCAAGCCACCTACTTGGTCAAAAGTAATGAGATGTAACCAGTAGCTTTTCTCACAGTGGTCCTTGCTCGGCGTCGGGGCGGCAATCGGCGGTCTCATCCCTCTCGCGCAGAGTGTCCGCACCGGCACGACCGACGCGGTCTCCACGTCCTCCTACATCGCGTTCTTCATCATCGTAGTCTTCGGCATCGGCCTGTCCCTTCTCCTCGCCAAGCCCACCGATGTCCATCGTAACGATGGCACTCCGGTGCAGGTCGAGAGCTCACCGCCATTCAAGGACGAGATTGTTAGCATCCTCAAGCTCGTTACCGACAAGAACATCTTGTTACTCACGCCTGGTAGGTGTTGAGCTCCTTCATTCCCTGCATGGTGACTCCAAGCTGACGAGCTTGGTCAGCTTTCCTCGCTTCTAACTGGGTAGGCGGATTGCTCAGTCGCTTGACAGCTTGATCTGCTAACAGCTGCGGTTGGACAGTTCTACGCGTACCAATTTGGCATGAACGGCTTCTACTTCTCGCTGCGAGCTCGCTCCTTGAACTCAATGATGTACTGGTGCGTTCAGACGTGCCTTGGTTAAAGCTTCACCCAACTGCAATGCCGCTCACGGAGCCCACCCCGGGCGTGTTTGCTGGTTGTAGGCTCACACAAGTAGTCGGGACTTTCGCCATTTCTGGAATTCTTGACCTCAAGAACGTCCGTCGCCGCACCCGAGGACTCATCGGGCTCGCGTGAGTAGATGGGTGCCTTGTGACAACGCTGGTTCTGAAGCTGAGGGCGCCCCGCAGCGTCGTTACCGCTTTCGTTGTCGCAACGTGGTGTGGAGGCGTTGCGTTCCAGCTCACATTCACTCGCGAGACGCCGGCACCCAACAAGGACTGGTCCGACGCCGGCTGGGGCGGCCCGTTCGTTCTCTACTTCAGTGAGTCGCACGTCTTTCATGCACCCTCTCAAGGGCCACAACCGCTGATTACTTTATCCAATAGTGTACGGCATGGCCGACGCGATGTTCCAGAGCTACTGTTACTGGTACGCCCCTTTCGAAAGTGCAAGTGCTGTCGCCGGGCAGTCCCACCTGACTCCGCCGTGTAACTTCGCAGGATCATGTCCGCCTGCACGAACGACCCCCAGCGTTTGGCGCGCTATGCCGGATGGTACAAAGGCATTCAATCGGTGAGTTTTCTCAAACATTTTCAGCTCAAACGCCTGGTGTTCACTCTGCAAGGATTTCCAGGCCGGCGCCGCACTGTCGTTCGGCATTAACGCCTGCGAAATTCCCTTCATCGCTGAGTGAGACAACTCCGAAGGTTCTCCTTGTCCGGGCACCCACGCTGACCTAAGTTTCCGGTCCAGGCTCGGCGTCTGCTTTGCCCTCCAAGTAGGGTCGATCCCTCTCATCCTGCTCGTCGCGCTGGGTGTAACCGACACGAACTACGGCCTCGAAGACACCGTCGTGCCGCCTAAGGATCTTGTTCAAGCAGCGGGCAAGGCGGCCGCCCTTGTCTACCACCAGGAGCACGAGGAAGAGTCGGCAGGGTCGAAGGAGAAGGTTGGAGACGTTGACGAGTACGCGGTCGCCGTGCCTGCTTGAAAGTGAACACACTGCGACATGTTCTAAAGGGGAAGTAGTGCGAGATTGTTGTATACGGATTGCATGTACTGCTAGACATAATCTTGGCGATGCTTGGGATGGACATTTGAGGGATGAAGTCTGTGGGCCGGCAGCGCATCCGCTTGGATTATTGTTTGTATGCGTGGTTGTCCGTTGGTCAACAGAAGGATGCGGTCGACAATGAGGCCGCAACGGTACTTTCGACAAGCTACAACACGCATTTACCAAGCGCTTGGCAGGCGTGTTGCGAGGCGCATGTCTGAAAGGCCATTCATTGTCAGTCTCAGCTGAGCGAACATGTAGAGCACAAGAGGCATGAGCTGCTTCAAAGCATTGCAGACAGGGTACTGCGGCGGACATCATGCAGTACATGACCTTCAGGACACCTCTTCGTCGTCCTCAGACCCTATCATCCTTGCGACCTCATGCCCAATCCTCTCGATCCTGGAATTCAACCTCTGTCGAGTCCTTGCACAGCAAAAGCGGAGAGTGGCTCTGAGCATGGCGTGCAGGACAGAGCGGACCTTGACGCTCGGATAGCTTGAAAGAGAACGGCATGGTGAGAGCGTCCTCAGCGTAAGGCACAGGGGTTGCATCGGGGTACAAGTGTGCGAAGAGCGGCGACACGAGCATGTACTGTTCAACGCGTTGCCGGGAAACATTCAGCTGCTCTTGGACGGATAGGAGGGGGGGGACTTGAAGCACACCGGTTTCAGCTCAAGGTTGCACCAGAGCGTCCGCCAATCGGAATCGGCGAGATGAGAAACAAAGGCGTCGTCCCTGTGGTAGAGGCTGTTGCGGCCCTCCCAGCTGTGGATTATATACGTCAATTAGGTTAGCCATACCGCGCGGAGGATGGGACGTACACGAGAACGCGAGCTATCTCCCTGCGCAGTTTAACTCCCAGAAAACAAGCTAGGCGACCGGGCCGATGCGAACTTGTATCGCTTGCTCGAGCACCTCCATGGAGACGCCATGCACCGGGATAACACCGAAAGGCTTGCCGTTTCACAGAGGGACGAGAGTGTACGGACGCTGGAACGGCTAGCGTCGACGCGCTGCCAGCACTGGATGCTTTGCTGTCCCTCCTCCAAGGCTTTGCTGTAGAAGAACGCGTCCGCGTCGAAGGCGTGAAGTAGACTGTCCTCAACCATTTAAGTAAACTCCATGCTGGAAGTGGACGAACCGGGCTGTGAAATGCCGGTGAGCGCCTCGAAAGAGACGAGCCAGTCGCACGACTCCTCTTCCTCCGCCTCCGCGAGAACTCGAACATGGCCGAGCCGAGTGAAAGCATCTTTACGCAAGATCTTGAGATCCTCCAAAGATGTCTCCTCGCTCGTACCAACGCCGAAGTAGGGTACGCAGTCTGGCAAGCCGCAGACCGCGCAGAAGAGGCTCGGTGGCGGATCGCTCGAACGCTCTGCGTCGGACTCTTCAAGATTCTTGTCCAGCTTGTCCAGCTCCTCATCGCTAATAAGCAGTTCAAAAGCTGTGAATTCGAGCTCGCCGGAGATCATGGCGAGACAGGTTAGCAGTATAGGAAGTGAAGGAGGAGGATGGGCGCATGGGCGCAAGAGGGAAGAAGCGACGCTGCACAAAATTTTCGTTCCTGTGACCGCGGTAACGGGCCGTCCAGTACTCCGGAAAGATTTTCTAAGGCGGAAAACTCTGAATTGAATGCTTAAGCTGGCCATGTAACATCCTGTGCATTTAAAGTCCGTAATGCGTCCGAATATTAGCTTAGCATCCCGCCTGCACGGCACGAAAGGGCGGCCGTGTCATCGAAAGTGCTTCGCGATACAAGTCTACAAATATAGATCTACTGAAATATTTGAGAAATGTCCAAAGACGTAGTCTGAGAGGACGTGGAATTCCCAGAGAGCTCTGTGGCTCCCGCTTAGCCGCGTGGCCTTCACGCACGCCCTGTTCCTGTCCTGCTCTTGCCACCTCCTGACAACACAATCACAATCAAAACTGCACAAGGAAAATGAAGAAAGAAACAAGTCTGCCTGCGGGATGTTCCTCGTCTCACGCACTCACCGCTACTCCCTCCCTTTCCTCTGTCGACCTCGAGCTCTGCCACTTGGTCACATATAGAACACACTACAGAACCTCTTCAAGATGCAATGCATATTGTGAAACGGGGAGACAAGAACAAGAACGTGTGTGCTCATGGGAGGGGAAACGTCAAAGCGAATGCTGGCCAGCCGACAGCCGATGGCTGTGCGGCGCTCAGGATCAGAGATCAGAAGTCGAAGTGCTCGCGGAAAGCTGCATGCGGAGGACACCTTCAATGAGCTAACGGAACAAAAGAAGGAAGAGGGGAAGAAAGACCCACCGTCCACGTCCTTCGCATCGCACAACCATGTCAAGTCGCTGCGCTGCATCCTATTTTCCCCCGCCTGTCAGCCAAAAAGTAAAAAAAGGGGAAGGAGCAAATCGCAAACGCACTGGATCAAACAGCTCCTAAGCGTGTCCCACAGGCTCGCGCTCGTGATGCCCTTGCGCGCGTGATCGGGCGTCCCCGCGCGCGCGATCGGCGCAGCAACGGCGTCGTCGGGCGTCGTGTCCGCCTGCTGGAGCGAGATGGCGCTCAGGATCTGTTGCGCGGCTTCTTGGAACATCTGCGGGTGCGCGAGCACGTTAGCTTTGTGTAGGTGATGAAAGGAAGTGGGGAGGGGTGGAAAGGAGAGGACGCACGTCAAGGTGGATGAGCGAGATCCCCAGGTTGAACTTTGCGCGGATATACGTCGGGTGGAGCTCTAGCGCGCGGTAGTAGTAGTCGAGCGCGCCGCGCGAGTCGCCCGAGTTTGCGAGCGTCGCGCCGAGCCGGTTGAAGAGGAGCCAGTCCTTCGGGCCCCCCACCCCACACGCAAATCAGCCATCTCCTGCTCCAGCGAAACGCGGGAAGAAGGAAGCAGAAGGAGAGAAAACCGTACCTCAGGCCGAACGCTCAGCGCAGACCTAAAGCAGTCCACGCCCTTCCCATACTCCTCGCTGAGGGAGAACATGACGCCCAGCGCGACCTGCACGTCCGCGTCGACGACGTCGCCCTGCACGCCCTCGCGTGCCATGTCGACCAGGACGTCGACCAGCTCGGCGGCACTCAGCGTCCGCCCCGCGTCGGCGTCCCGCCCGCGCCCGCGCGTCCGAACCCAGGAGGCCACGGCGCTTTGCGCGGAGGTGCGGTCCATCTCGTTGGTGTCTGGGCATCCGTGCCAGATAATAAGTAAGTGAGCAGGGGAGAAGGGCAGGTGAAGGAAAATGGAGGAAAGGGCAAGGGACGCACAGCTAATGGCTAGTGCGAGCCACGCGTCGGCGTACGACTCGTCGAGCGCCACAGCGCGGGAGAGCGCCGCGATGGCTTGCGACTCGCGCTCGTTCTCCTGCTGCGTCACGCCGAGCTGGAACCATGCTTGTGGGGAGGAAGGGTTGTCGAGCACTTGGGCTTCGGCTTCGAGGGTGGTCTGCGTGGAGCGTTCCATTGAGCATAAAGCAAGCGGAGGTAGAAATGGGGAAGAAAATCCAACGCACCTGGCTCGGGCTCATGTCCCACGCCGAATGGACGCGATGGTTCCGCGTCGTCACGAACGGGTTGTTCTCGGCGAACACATACTCGCCGGGGACAGGTCGGACGCCCACGGCGGTAGCCTCGAACCTATCCCACTCCTCCTGCAAGCGGTCCCACTCCGCTTCCTGCGCGCCGGGTACGCCGCGCGTGTTCCCATCATACACCGTCTCCGCCTCGTCGTCCTGCTCCCACAGCGTGCTCGCGCCGGGGACGGCGGTGGCGGTCTCGGCCCCGGAAGGGAAGTGCACGGACTTGTGGAGTTGGTCCACGGAGGGGACGAACTGCTGAAACTCGGAAAAGGCATGCGTGAGTTCGGCACGCGCGGCGAGCTGCGTCGCCCCGGGGGGCGGGGCAGCCCAGTCCGCGCCTGGTTGCAGGGAAGCCGAGGCAGGACCGACACTCTGCGTGTCGTCCATCTGCGCTGCGAAATCCGCCGCCCACCCATGGTCCACCGCGCGCTCATTCCCCTTCCCCTTTCCTCTCCCTCCGGATACAGACGCGAACTCGCCCAGCCACGCGGAGGACGGTGCGTCCGCGCCGGGGTCCACCATTGTCTCGCCCTCGACGCGCGCTTGCCCGTCCACGAGGCGCCGCATGAGGCCCAGGAACGCAGAGTTGGCAAACTTTGTGTTGGTCGACTGCTCGTGCTCGAGGGAGGAGAGGAGGGAGGCGGCGGTCTGCGCGAGGGGGTCGGTGGGCCGCGAGAGGGGATCGGAGGAGGTGGTGGTTTGTTGGGAGGTGGTGGAGGCGGTGGCGGTGGCGGCGGCGTGCGAGGCGAATTGGGTCTCCCATTTCTCGGCTGGGGGTGAGGGTGTGAGATTGGAGGGGAGGGATAGGGGAAGGGAAGGACCGCACCCTCCGCGGCGCTCTGAAACGCCCGGTCAAACGCTAGTGGACCCGCCGGGGCGAGTTGTGAAGCGAACGCGGGCCTGCCCAGTGCAGCGAGCTGGTTCGGCGGGGCAGCGCGCACGGCGGCAGGGTGCTCTGAAGCAAAGTGCGCAAAGTCGTGTGCCCATGCGGCGTCTGCTAGGGAGGTGAGTCGGATATGGCGGGGGTGGGTAC